>PVIY010001671.1:0-118663 GCA_004026745.1 Myrmecophaga tridactyla | reverse complement strand
TCTTATATCTTGCCACTTGGCTGAATTTGTTTATTAGCTTGAGAAGCTTTGTCATAGATTTCTCCAGATTTTCCGAGTAGGATCATGTTATCTGCAAATAATGAATGTTTTACTTCTTCCTTTCCTATTTGAATGCCTTTTATTTCTTTCTTCTGCCTAATTGCTCTGGTTAAAGCTTCTAGTACAATGTTAAATAATAGTGGTGACAGTGGGCATCCTTGTCTCATTCTCAATCTTAGAGGGAATGTTTTCAATCTCTCACCATTAAGTATGATGCTGGCTATAGGTTTTTCCATATATGCCCTTTATGATATTGAACATCTTTGATTAGTTGTTCCAGACTCTTTGTCTCCTCTGGTGTTTTAATTTGGTCATTTGGCTGGGCATATCTGCCTGCATCTTCATGTGCTTTGTGATCTTCTGTTAGGTTCAAGGCATATGCTCATCTTGATAAGGTTATTTTGATAGTTGATATACTTCACTAGGCTAAGGTTTTATGTTTGCTTGGGTTTGTGTTGAAGGTCTCCTTTTGCACTTGGTTTGACAGTAATTCCCCACCAAACCAAGGCCCAGACCTCATTCAGGGAATGCAACTCTACCTGAGGATCTGTTAAAAGCTAGGCAGATAGCTTTCTTCCCAGCAGATGGTGCTCTTGAGTCACCTCTTCCCTTCAGGTCCACCTCTTCCTGGTTGTGGCCGCTGGCTGAGCTGGATGGAGAGCCAGTGCAATTCCAGCCTGGCCACTGGTCTTGGTGTACACTGAAAGCAGCCACACTTGGAGATGGGGGTGGGGAGCAGCGTGCACCTCAGCAGAGACTCCGCTTGTGGGCTTGGTTAGTCTAGTGGCCCTCAGGCTCCCGCCTCAGATGACCTTGAGCTGTGGAACTGGGTATTTCAGCTGCCCCTGTCCACAAACAATCTGAAATGCCTGGCAGCTGGTCATAGGGTGCACGGCTGTTCATGGGGCATGCAGCTGGGTGTGCTTCCTCATCCCTACCTCTCCATCCATGCACACTGAGGTCGCTGGGCACTCCGTGGAGAAAGTGGAATGGTGTCAAGACTCTGTATATCCCCTTCCTCTCAGGAGGAGGGCCTGCGTTCTCTGCCAAAAAAAAAAAAAACAGAGGCCCATAGCAGCCTATCTCAGGGATCAGGAGCAGGCAGTGTGCACTGATACAGGGAAAGCAAATCTGTTGGCTTCTGAGTTTCCCATGGAAGATCTTAGCTACAGAGCTGCCAGGGCAGATCTCCCTGTAAGGGTAGGCTGTAAGGATAGGCTACCTGTAAGGGTAGGCTGGAATGCAGGGGCATTCCTCTCCTTCGGGACCCACACTTTTTGGTGTGCCATCCCTCTTGTGCCCGGTGGGGCCACAACTGAGCACACTTACCCTATTCTCTCTATTCCAATTTTTTTTTTGTCCAAGACCTCCCTGTATAGTGTGGAAGACCCTCTCTAGTTACTCAGACCCTGGAACTGCAGACCCAGTAGTTTTTCTGTCCCTTCTCTCATTGTTCCATGGAGCAGGGTGAACTCAGCCTATCCTATGCTGCCATTTCCCAAAAGTCTATTTTTATCCTTAACACGAATTAATGGCTGGAATACTGTATAATGACTTGTTAATTAATTATTAATCTAACATAACTCTATGAGGAAAAGGACTTGGTCTTTTTTTTTTTTTTCACTGCAATATGCCTAGCATCTAAAACAGTGTCCAGTGCTAAATACTTATTTGTTAAATTAATTAGTTTAATACTTATTTGTTGAATGATCCCATTGTTTGCAGGCAAATAGGAGAATATTCAAGGCTAAAGTTATTTTATGCCACACAGTCACACACACAAGCAAAGCTAGAGCTATCCCACTGATTTTAGCCTTGTTTAATTTCCTTCTCCAGGCGTAATGCTCCCCCAGGGCTGACCAACAGTTGGAAAACAGTCTGGCACTCAGGAACCCAGAAGATATGGATTCTCATCTCAGTTCTGCCCCTTACCCAGTAGCCTTGAGTGAGTTACTTCCCTTCCCTAAGCTTCAGCTTCTCATTTATAAAATCTGGAATAACTATAATATATATCCCACTCAGCTCACTGGGCTAGTGTGAGAATCAAATGAGGATAAATGGATAAAATATGAGAAAGCCCTTTGCAGCCCACAATGCACATGGCAAATGTAAGATTTAATTTTCACATTCTTGATAAATATGGACACAAGTGCAGGAAATTATGTTTGCAGATTGACAGTATGAACTACCTGAAGTGTCATCCTACCAAACACACAATTTCCAGATGCTTTACAGACTCATGAATGGTAACTCACTGGAATGATCATTGACTATTGTAAGCAAACAGGAAGAGAAGGCAAATGCACCAAGGGAAGAGAAGGAGACTTTTTTTTTACTGTATAAAGCACCACAGGCAAAAACACTACTTTTCAATGGTCAACAATCACATCTGGTATCAGAAATCATAATTGGTTGGCTCCAAAATGCAAAAACAAACTAAGCTATTGAAATAAATAAATATTTAATTTCTAGAAAATGTAGCCTTAGGTCAATTGGTCAATGGTAATGGAAACCTATGATTATCAAGTAATATAGATTTTTTATTTGGCATGGGTACATGATTTATGATGGGATCTCTAAAAGTAAACTCTCTGGGCTCCTGAGATGGGAAAGGACCAGCAAGTCAAGGAAAGTTGGGGCATCAAGGAGTTGTGGAGATAGTCTCAGGAAACAAGAGCTTGGATTCCAGCTCCTTCTCAGTCAGGAGCTGCACGCTAGGCCTCAAGTGCTTCCTCCAAAAAAATGCCAGTGGGACGTGGTGGTACTTGAGGGCCTTTTCAAGCTGAAACCATCAAGGAGGCCATAAGCAGGCCTGCCTGGGTAGAAAAGGGGAGGGGCCTGGGAAGGACGAAAAGGGAACTCCAATGAGAAAAGACAGAAAATTAGTGGGAGAGAGGCTCTCTCATGCCTCCCCAAGGCGGCCAAGCAGAAGAGCTTACCAAAGCCAGAGGAGGGGAAAGTCTACAGTGTATGAGGCAAATCCTGGGCCAGGGGCTTTACAAATATTCTCACAATGTTCTTGTCACTCAGGTTCTATCCATATCCCAATTACAAAGGAGGCAACTAAAATGCAACCCTGGGGAAAGGGCTACCCGCAATTCATTTATACATTCCTTGAGCAAATACTTATTGAGCAGCTCTTCTGTATCAGGTGCAGTGCCAGCCACTAGGGTATCTGGCTATAGTCCTTTGTCCTTTCCAAATACTTCCATGAGAAGAATTTTGCTGGAGCATCATGAGAGTCCTGCAAAGTAGGAAGAGAATATTATTCCCATTTTACAAAAGAGAAAGTAAGTCTCTAGTTTAGGATTTCTCACCCTGACACTAATGACATTTTGCATCAAATAATTCTTTGTTGCAGGGACTGTCCTGGGCACTGCAGAATGTCTAGCAACATCCCTGGGCTCCACCCAGTAGAGGCCAGAACCACACCCACTCCCACCCCCAAGTGCAATGCCACAAATGCCTCTAGGGGGAAATCACTCCTGGTGGGAAGACCCGCTAACCTAGTTACATGACTTGTTTAAGATGAGCTGATTATCAAGTGGCAAATTTAAAATTTGACCCTGGTCTTCTGACTCTACCCCAAGGCATTGGAGTGCACGTTCCTTTAGAGACTCTAATTTAGCTCCCTTCATCAAGGTAGACCTAACTGATCAAAAAATCTCATAGATGTTAATTTAAGAAAACTTTCTTAAGAACCAACCATGTGGCCGTCCGCATTTGAGGCACTCAGGGTCCATAGTATAAAAAGACAAGGTGTCTGCTTTCATTCTAATG
Organism: Myrmecophaga tridactyla; assembly: GCA_004026745.1. NCBI lineage: Eukaryota > Metazoa > Chordata > Mammalia > Pilosa > Myrmecophagidae > Myrmecophaga > Myrmecophaga tridactyla. The sequence continues at coordinate 114,823 of PVIY010001671.1, read as the reverse complement.
GAGAACCAGACAATAAACAAGGAAATAAGCAAACGAGATAGTTTCAGATAAATCAATGGAGAAATTAAAAGGATAATGGCATAGATTGAGTTGGGGAGAGTAGGAAGTCTCGCTATAGATCGGAAGGTCAGCAAGAGACTCTCTGAAGAGGTGACATTTTCGCTGACATGATGGACGAGGCAGGAACCTTGGGACGACCCTACCAGGCCAAGTGGAAGGGGGTGTGGCCAGTGCAAAAGCCTGAGGCAGGAATGAGTTTGAAGGATTAGCACAACTGCTCTCAAACTTCACTTGCGTCACAATCGCCTGGTGTGCGAATTTAAGCACAGATCGCTGGGCTCCATCCCCAGACTTTCTGATTCAGTGGATCCGGGGTAGGAACCAAGGTTTTGCATCTCTAACAGTTTCCCAGGTGATGCTGATTCCACAGGGTGAGGGCCACACATTGAGAACCACTCGTGGGCACATCGGCAGGCCGCTCACTGTGGCTGGAGTGTACTCAGGAGATGAAAATGAAACCATTTCAGGAACTTTATCATACCCTGGCACTACAGGCTAGGGGAAGCATTTGGATTTATTATACGTGGGGTAGAGGGACCTTGAAGGGTTTTAAGCAGCAAAGTGATATGATCTGATTTCCATTTTTAATAGACCATTCTTACTGTTGGTAGGGCAAAAGTGGAAGCAGAGAGTCAAGTGTATATATCTAGTATGTAATTTTAAAAGCCTATATTCATTACAATATCCCAGCATGCCAAAAGGAAAAGCACAGCATCAAATCCTATTTTCATGATACAGAAACTATGACAATCAGAGTCAAGCCAACAAGGGCTAGTCACTGAATAATTAGCCAGTGAAAACTAATTAACCAAGATAGCTTATCTTGGTAGTTAATCAAACCTCCCATTTGGACTGAGAATTCTCTCTATGATGTTAGCTCTAGTGCATGATATACTGACACACTACTTGGAATCACATTTAGCTGTGCATTTTGGGTGCATGTTTAACAACTTGGAACTGGTTGCTATTTCCAATGCTGGGACAGCGTCTACTGAGGGACAAATGGCTCAAAGAAGCAGTTGCCCTTATCGAAATCTAGATGCCATAGTTGGAATTTCATAAAAGTTTTACTGACCCCTGGTGGAAGATACAGAGGCTCTACCCTGCTGGCTTATTTTGGTTGCTTCTTTTTCCCCAAAGACTTTCATTCCTAACAGTGTATGTGCCACAGAGCCCCTACCTCTGGGGACTCACACTCTGGAAGGAGAAACAGACATGGAAAGAAATAATCGCAATCAAACTGAATCCACGCTACAATTTTCAAGATGAGGAAGTGGCTAAGTCTTGGTGGGCCCCTATAAACATTTACTGATGGAGTAACAGAGACTATCAGAGAAGGAAACATCAGCTATTGAGGGTGATGAAATTGGGAAGTCACCAGGATCCAAGTCAGTTTTTCCCATTAGACTTTAACACTTCATTATGCAATAGTCTGTCACCGCTCACTTGACTTTTTTTTTTCCTTTAAACTTCCAATACCCAGTAGAATCAAGTTTGTCTTACGTCCTGTCAACTAGAAATTTTTATCACCTGGCGTTTTTATGCTTCTGTGGTGCAATAATTATAGTTGCTCACAATGATAAACTTGAGTCCCCTAAGGTCTTAAAATACCTGCCAGCTCACTCGAGGGAGTCTGAATCACGCGCGGTCCTGTTTCAGTGTATTTAGTGCATTTCCTGACTGTCAACATCATTTAAAACTGGTGATCTGTGTATAGTATATGGTGGTAACTTGTCATTAGCATAAGGTGGATGGACCAGTAGATGGACCATAGCTAGTTATCAATGGTTCTTTCTTTGGTCAAATTTCCTCTGTCTGAATTCTAGACTTTTAAGCTTTTAAGGGAAAGTCTTTGGGTCAGTTTCAGAGTAACTTTAAACCTTTCTAAATAGGTAAAAATGCAGTCTAGTAAAGTGTGCGTGACCAGGGACCCATCTGTGGCCTAGGTAAGCCACCATTCCGGAAACATGCAATCCAAACAAACCAAACCATTCCTCAAATTACAAACGATACATAATTCCAGGTCCACCCCAGGATATGGATCTCGCAGCTATGCTAACCTCAACTTCTATTTCTTCAGACACATATAAAAGTTAATGTAACAGAGGGCAGGCCACAGTGGCTCAGCAGGCAGGGTTCTCGCCTGCCATGCCAGAGAACCGGGTTTGATTCCCAGTGCCTGCCCATGCAAAAAAAAAATGTTAATTTAACAGAGACTGATCACAATGGAGGAATTCCGGCAGCTCGGGAATTAGAAGGAAAAAGTATGAAGGAGACTATTTTAACATACTTATATGCATTAGATGTATGTATATTATTTATCTTTATAATATGTAAATTTCAGCATAGGCTTTGTCTACCTGAATATTAAAATCTCATAAAAACAGCCTAAAAATATACATTGTGGCTCTAAGTAAGCCTTGCAAATGGCATTGCCAACAGAAACATATATTTTCCCTAGTTGTTCCCCGCTAGTAAGGATTTTAACTTGTGTTGGCCCATCTTAGATGTTGGCTCCATAATTCCTCAGCACATAGGCAAAATGCAGAGTTTGTCCTGCATAAGACTGGATAAGCCTGGTTCTTTCTTGTTCTTTAAAGCCGCCAGAGACCTGCAGCTAATGGGATCCCTTAGCCAAAGCCTGCTCCAGGAACACTGCAGTCAGTCCCTACTGCTTTACCAAGCTTTGCCACTCCTACCATCTCTGGTTGAGCGCATCTTGATGAGGGAACTGCTACTCCTTTGGGGGCTTAGGGAGAGACCACCAAAACTGTTTTATAGCGTGAGAAAATCACATCCAGTGGAGGAGATGGGGGCACCCTCCTGCGGCACTGACCACCCTTCTCCCAAACAATAGAGAGACCCCCATGGGGACAAGAGCCACTGCGAATGAGCTACCAGGAGGCCCTATTCCCCTACTCTATTCACTAATGTGTGCAACCTTGAGAAGCATTTCTGATATTTCCCTGTCTGGTCTGGTATTAGAGAGTCATCTGGTTGTTCACCTCTGTACACTTCTGTGCAGAATATTTATTTGCTGAGCTGCATTCCAGAGGCAGGAGGATATACTGGTAAACCCAAAGCATCAGTATCTGACAGCCTGAGTTCAGTCTTGACTGCATCACACTCACGCTGGCCTTACGCAAGTTACTCAATGTCTCTAGGCCTCAGTTTCCCCATCTGCCAAGAAAAGATTAGTTACTGCAGATGTAAATAAGGTAATGCACATAAAACATTTAACTACAGTGTCTAGGACCCAAGAGGAGGTACTTGTAAGTGTTAAATATTATAATGGCTTCCCACTGTCCTATCCCTGACCAATTCTCTAGCAGCCCCTTTGGGTTGAAATATCTCAGCTTCACCTTCTGGTTTTCACCAGGTATGTCTCCCAGAATTTGAATTATTGTCCTTCAAGAGTAAAATCAACATTCCAGCAAATGTCATTCAAATGTTATAGTGGCTATGAGAGGATGTGTGCATTCATTCATTCATTTATCCATTCATTCAACAAATATTTATCAAATGCCTAGGACGTCCCAGAGAGTGAGCTGGGAAGTGGGGTTATAGCACAAGGATCAAAAGAGCCCAAGTGTTAGCCATTTGAAACTGTATTGAGAAGTCAGGGAGACGAGAGTCAACAAGTAAGTAATAAATTCAGTGATTGCCAAATTCTCGTGCCGCTGGGGAAATGAAGAGCAGGCTGGAACAGAGAACGAAGGCACTATTTAAATAGAGTGATTAAGAAGACTTTCCTGAGGAGGTATTTATGCCAAGCAGGAAGGATGGAAAGGAGCCCGACTTGCAAGGCCAGAGTGAGTCCAGCTGAAAACAGGTCCATGTGCTACAGACATTTAATCACTATGCTCAAGAGATTCATATTTAAAGGCACTGTTTGTAACCTTAGGTTTGTCTGTTTTGCATATAAAAGGAAGCTATAGAGACCCTGAAAAACTGAAGTGAGGTGTTGGAGGGAGTCCAATCCGTATCCTGTTTTTTTCCCCCAGCCCTCCAGCTATCCCTTCTATAAGTCTTTCCTTAATGCGTTGGTCCACTATGGAACTGGCATCTTTTAGGCTCTTCCTCAACAGCAGAGTATTTCTTCATTTTTGTAACTTCAGCATCTAGCGCAATGCCCGCCTTTTAGTTGGTGCCTAATAAATGTTTGTTGAATGAATGAATCATCACTAAATTTATAATGTTTACAGTTGCCAGGCAATATGCTAAGTGCTTTAAATATATTAGCTCAACCCTTTTTACAACACTAAAGGTATGTACTATTATGAGAAAAAGAAATGAAGGCCCAGAGCAACTAAGTAACCCACTCAAGCTCTTACCGCTGGGAAGTAGTTAAGCGAGGACTTGATCCCATGCAGTCTAGCTCTGCAGCTCTCACTCTTCGTTTAGAGTCACAGCAGAGCTTCTCAAACTTTACTGTGCACGAAAATCATCTGGAGAACATGTGAAAATATCATGTGAAAATATCCAGGACCCCACTTGTGAGTTTCTGATGGGGAGCTGTTTTAGTTATCTATTGCTGCATAAAAGTTACCCCAAAACTCAGAGGGATAAAACCACAAACATTGTCTCCTAGGTTTCTGTGGATCAGGAATTTGCACACTAATTCAGAGCGTTTCACAAGGCGGCACTCAAGGCTTCAGGGACTGTCACCCCCCACCCTGGTCGCCCAAAGACTCGCCTAGGAGAGGCTCCCACCTCAGGTCTTCACTGCTGGTGGACCTCTGTGCAGTGATTGAGCAAGAGAGGGCACCCCAAACTGTGGCCAGTCTTTTGGTAAGCTCATCTTAGAGGTGATATCCCATCACTTTTGTCTGGCTTTTCTCTGTAGATATGAGATAGCACCTGAGAATGTTATTTTGAAGACGTTCCAGCACAAGTACCAGGACACAAGGAGGGACCAAGGAACCCCTATCCTTGACCGGACCGTGTATTACATTTGCACAGGGCCTTTCTCCACCTTTGTGAGTCCTCCTTGTCACCTGCAATCCCAAGGCTCTTGCCCAAAGTTGCCAAGAAGGTAACTCTGAACCTGGGAAGCCAGTGTCCTTTAGGTCACTTCTTGGAAAACGATAGGCTGATCCCAAGTAGCTACATTCCATCTTCTATTTCTCCTAAGTCTTGCCATGGGAGACAGAAGACATTTCTCAGAACACCACACCTTGCTAGTGAGTCACAGACTCACAGAGCCAAGAGGAACATTGTGAGATGCTCTTTTTCCTGCCCTGTTTTTAAAAAAGGTAGAGTTAGAGGAGCAAATTTCAACTCCACTGGTGTCCTTAAGAGCTTGACTTAAGAGTGGCAGCCAAATAAAAGCAGACGTGCTCTTCCTGTCTAAATTAAACAGGACTCTCCAGTTGGTCTTCCCTTGAAGCAACTTCTCTGACCTTGCTTCCTAACCAGCGGCAGTGTTTGTGCCCTGCTGCCCAGGGGCAGTGCGGAGGAGGGGGACAGACCTCAGAATGCTGGTTCCTGCTCTCTCTGCAACTCTAGAAGCTTCGCCAGCACATGTCCCCTTCCCTGCCTGGAAGGAGAGTTTGCTGGAGCTGAACAGCTGCTGGGGTGCAGGGAGGCAACTGATAGTCAACGTTTGTTCTTATTGTGCATTAGTGTGTCAAGAAAAAGTATATCTACTTGTTTTCCACTTGGGTGTTCTTTAAAAAACTTCCAAGCAGGTGCACAGTGCACCTCTCAACTCCTTCCCCTAACTGAAGAATCCAATCGCAGCCTAATTTCTTCTCCCCAAACCGCTAAAATAAACGCCCTCTTGTCACATCCTGACAGCTTCTGGTGCGTTCTACCACACCCACTGTCCACAGGGCTCTGGTCTCGAGCCTCTTAGACTTCCAGGCTGGTTTTTAACACCAGTCACTCTCGGGGTGTGCTCAGGGTAAGGTGCTTAGTATTGCCAGGGGAAGAAGGCGCTTAGAAAACGCAAGCAAGTTGAAGTGTTAGCTCTTCTGTCATTTCTGTCTAAACCATAAATCAATTTCTGGAAAACTATAAACATGCATATATTATATATGGATAATAATAATTAAGCCAGGTCATGATGCTGATGGGTTTGTTTCTAGCGGGAAGTTTGGTTCGAGACACGAATGTAGCGCTGGCTTGCACCACTTGGCCTCTTAATCCAAAGCGGGAAATTGATTCTCTGGTTTATGGGACCCAGGCCTCAAAACTTTCTCTTAGTCACCAATATGGACTTGGCTGATCCCCATAGTTAATCACCTTCACCTCCCTCTAGCCTGTCGTTGCCTCCTCTTTCCTTTGCTCAAGTTGGAAGTCGGAATCCCCCTACCTCCTGGCCCTGAACGTTATACAAAATTTTTGTTGAGTGAATGAATAAATGGATAAACCAATATACAAGAAAAGATAATTAAAATAAAATAAATGTATTATCTAAGGCAAGTCCCACTTTAAGGTAAACTGGTTTACTGAAATCTGACCAAAAATGGATCAATTCAGCAATGTGCATTAATGTTGGAGAAGGAATCTTAATTGAATGAAATGTTTCCTTTACTGAATCTCCTCCACGTGAAGGTCATGATTTCCTCTGGTGTGGCTCATGTGTGTTCCTTGTCCCCGCCTCTGCAGGAATGCTACTCCCATATCTCAATAGTCGACACACACACACACACACACACACACACACACACACAAACACACAAGAAGTCTTGGAAGGACCATTAGCTTCATGAGGGCAAGGATGCTCTATTCTTCACTTCTGCTTCCTGAACTAGCACAGTGCTTGCCACACTCAAAGTGCTCAGTAAGTTTGGGTTGAATGAATGAATGAAAGAGTGAGTCAATCCCTCTAGCACAAGTAACGTGAATTAACTGAGAAGCTTGAGAAAGGAGGAGGAAAAAATTTAAGTTAAAGGGTTGGAAACAAATCCCACTTGGAAATTAATCAGCCTGATAAGTTATCTTTGAAGTAATTCAGACCAATAGGAAAATTATTTACAGTAATTTTACTTTCTGCTGCTTACTCTCAGTGAAGGGAGGAACACATTTGGAATTGCTATACGGTTTCCGTAAGCCCAATTGTCTTGCCGTCTGGAGGCCTGCTGGTGGCTGGAGCTCATTTTCAAAGCTAAGTCCTTCCCATAGTGTTCAATGTATTGGGGCCTAGGGAGGGTCCTGGGCTGAGTATACCTGAAGTGAAAAAGTGACCTCGTGGTCAAGCCTCCAGTATCAGTGTCTTCCTCTCAGCATCTCTTTGGCCCAGGGCTCCTGGGATGGGAGAGATTGGAGGTAAGCAGCCAAGGCCTGATGTTGCCTGTGCAAATCTCATCTGGTTTCATGAAATCATCAGTGTTTCCCACTTTAAACATTTTAAAACAAACTTTCTCTTGTTGGAGACAAGAAAAGAGGACGCCTATTATAAAACTATACTGTCAAAAAAACCTAGCATTTACCCTGTAGAAGCTGAATGCCTTCCCCCCCAGTAACTCCATAAGCCCCCCAGGAGCCCTGAAAGCCCCATGGCTGGTGCAGAAGAGGCGTCACACCCCCCCACCCCCACCCCAACTATAGCCACGTATCTAAGCAACCATAACGTGAATCGGCATAGGGCCTATCGTTCCATAGATTTCTTATCCTCCGGTACTAACAACTTTCAGTGTCCTTCATGGACTCAATAAATGATTTATGTTTTATGTTTCTAATTTGATGACTGAAATAAAGAGTAAACTGCTAAAAAATAGATTAACAAAATATGATAATGGAGTTATACTTTCTCTTTGGCTGGTTTCTGATGCAAGTAACAGCACACCAGACTGGAAGCCGCTTAGACAAATTGCCTCCCACTTACCAGGTGTCCTAGAAATTGGCATTGCTCAGGTAGGCCAAGCACTTCAGCAATGCCATTAAGGATCCAGAATGTTGCCAGCTCCCCGTCCTGCCATCCTGAACGCGTCAGTCATGTCTTCACTAATGCTGCACTACAGGAGCTCCAAGCATCTCGTCCTGACACAGCCACAACCCAAGGGAGGAAGAAAAGGGACCACAGCAATTTTGTTTGTGCTGCTCTCATTCTGATGAAAGAGGGACATTTTCCAGAACCTCCTTCTGACAGCATTCTCCTCGCACCTCATCGGCCAGGCCTGGGTTGCATGGCTCCCAATCACCAGCAGCTGGGAATAAAGTGGCCGTGACTGGCCCTGCTGAAGTCTGCTCCCTCACAACTGAGCCTACTTTCCCAGCCTGTTGCTGCTCAGACCCCCTACAAAATGTGGGTTGTGTTGGCAAGGAAGGAAGTCAGGGTATTGCACAGGCTGCAAATGTTTTTCCCTCCACCAAGTGCTCATGAAGATTAAGCTCTAAAATACTGGTTGACAACAACAGACCAAAAGCAAACTGGATGATAATCATACTTTCTTCTCTCTGGGAAGAAATGGCATTGGGTGGGGTGGGGTGGATTGTTTGGTTATGGACATGCTTGAAAGTTATTTGAGTTTTATCTGTAAATCTTCCATTTGCCTTCACTCTGAAAAAGCTCCTGTGGCCAAGTCAACTCAGACTTTTGAAGAAGCATAACTGTGTAATGACTCTGTATCTCTGTTCACCACTGCAGCTAGGCCGGTATCCCCTGTCCCAACTTATCCTCTCTCTTCTAATTTTATTGCCTATTTCCAAAATGGAGGGTGTGGGTAGAAGTCAGGAAAAGCTGAATTTCCAAATGATTGACGACTAGAAAGAACACATGGGACCTATAATTAGTGTTGATTACTTTGCCTCCTTTGGGTCACACTTCCTCCTATTTAAGAACAACTTAATTATACCATTGAGAGGAGATGACCTAATGAAGGCAGAACACTTTGAATAGTGGTAAGCCTTAAATAAGTGTCACATTATTATTTTAATAATAAGAAATCTTTTCTGTAAAATCAGAAAAAAATCTAATTTTACAAGCTATGTTTACTGTAGAAAATATAGATGATCAGAGATGATGAAAATAACCTGTAATTCCACCAAGTGATAACTTATGTTAACATTTCCATATACACACTTCCAACATTTTCCCAGTCATAATCACACTTTAAAAAAAAATGAGATCATATTGACAATGCTGTTTTGCAATTGAAATTCTCTCTTTACAACATATTTGATCCATTATTCCATGTTGGTAAATACAGATCTACGACATAATTTTTTTATGTTCTTATAGTTGTTCCATCATTTACTCAAGCAATCCCGTATTGGACATTTAAACTATGGAAATATTTCTATATGAGGAGGAATCCTATAGCTCAAATTTGGAGTTTTTCCCATTCCAACGAGTGCTCCCAATTTATAGCACTGACACTGATTCCAGCATTGGCAGAATGCACAGTCCTAGAGTGTCATTTCAATTTCTGTGAATCCCTTCTCCCTTAGAATGGGCACTGTTATCAGTTACACATTGAACTGCCTTTATCCTCAACTGAAGTTTCCAGAACAGTCAGAAGGTTGGAAGACCTTTCCTCCCGCCCTACCTTGCAGATGCAAAATGCCGCCCTGTTAGCCGTATTCATAAAGCTTCTACAACAAGTGCTTCCGGAAACCTGGACTAAGGCTCTTGGGTCCTGAATTGCAGGTGGCTATTCTAAAGTCACAGCAACACTTGCCACATTCAACAGCTCTTAGGAGCTACTTTCTCGACCTACCTGAATTCCCCAGGAGACTTCCATCCCGTCGCACCCTAACCCCTGGGATCAAATGTAGCTTTTAATCCTAGGAGTCTAAGTAGAAAGATTTTCTTCCATATTATTTCATTACAAAAATTACAGTATATGTTCAGGTGACTTTAGAATCTGATCAACTGTTCAGTGAACCAAAATTTACTGTGTTTCGTGGGGCTGAGAGAGGATATCTATAGTATACAGTATATAAATCACATAAATTAATGAGGGTACAGTTTTATCTGCATCATTTTCAGATTGACAAAATTACCATTTTTATTTCAAATTCATTATAGTCTCTCCTATATGAAATGTTTTTATTTCTCTTTCTAAGGTTTCTTGTGTGTGTTAGAATATGATCCTGTTATCCATATTTTAAAACTTCAGTTTCTATTGGAGTGGCTAGAGGGAAGAATCTGAAACTGTTGAGCTGTATTCCAGTAGCCTTGATTCTTGAAGACGATTATAGAATGACATAGCTTTTACAGTGTGACTATGTGATTGTGAAAACCTTGTGTCTGATGATCCTTTTATCCAGGTTATAGAGAGATGATTTAAAATAAATAGATGAAAAATAAATAATAGGGAAGGTAAGGGGTAAAATAAATTGGGTAGATGGATATACTAGGGGTCAATGAGAGGGAAGGGTAAGGGGTATAGGATGTATGAGTTTTATCTTTTTATTTATTTTCTTCTGGAGTGATGTGAGTATTCGAAAAATGATCATGATGATGAATACACAATTATGTGATGATATTGTGAGCCACTGATTGTACACCATGTATGGACAATATGTCAATAAAAATATTTTTAAAAAAATCCTGTAAGTAACTGCCAAATATCAATAAGTGGCATTTCTCTTTCCTTTTCTACTTTTATATATTATGGCTTACAAAGCATTTTGATTTCCTGCTCATGCATTTGGTCCTTTTAACCCTATAGAAGGAGGTAGCACATACTTTATTAGCCATTCTATATATGAGAAAGTATTTAAATTTAGCAGTGTCAGTCCTGCTTCCTTTTTTAGATTATGAATTGTTTTAAGACAAACACCTTCCCTTTGTTTCTTTTTACCAAATGCCTCAACATGCCAGGGTTCCATAAATGATCCATGGCCACAGTGAGAATTTGTTTTTTCCAATTGTAGACTACCTTAAAAAAAAATGCGGTGGTTTTTGCCTCCAGAAGTTTTGCTGCTGATAGAAAAAGACAAAGTACCCTTTCTAATGTGAATTTATGGAATGATTGTCTGCCCATAAAAAATTATTCTCCAGCTTGGAGCAATTAAAGTGGTCTCTCTCCACTCCAAATTAATGTAATTAATACTATAGTCTTGGTTGTTTATCATGTCTTGATAATATCACAAGGGAATGAAAATATTGGCTCTCTCATCCCCTTAAATAGCTGAGATGAAACTGTTCAAGCTCTAATGTTGCAACAGCTGTTTCTCATGTCTTGGAATATAATTGGCTGGTACTGAGGTTACTAAATTGTAAGAAATCGACTTTGGTTTTACGCTTGCCTACTTTTGGTGGAGGGAAAGGTGGAAAATGTTAGTTTTTCTCTTGTAATGAAAAGGCGAAATCTTCCCCCAATGAAATGGCAGCTTCCGGGTCTCATCTGTGTAATTTTCTTCACCAACCCAGTCTCGGGTTTGCTGTATGACATGGCTGGGAAAGCAGGACCTTCCCAGCTTCCCTCCTAATTAGCTCTCAACCCAATACCGCTGGTTGAAAAGCCTTGGGGCTTTCCCATGAGGGTCTTTTTGTGGAAGTCACTGTAAAGTGGTCTAGTCTTTAAAGACAAATTCAACAGGGAATTTGAGAGACCCTAATAATCCCATATAATTTGTAGGAGAGAAAATTCCTTTATCTGTATATATTTATTGCTTAGGGCAGTTGCTCTCCCTGTTGTCTCTGAACCAGCCCCATCAGCATCATCTAGGAGCCAGTTAGAATGCAGATTCTCAGGCTCCACCCAAAACCTGTAGAATCAGAAACCCTGAAGGAGGAATTGAGCAATGATGGTTTAATAATCTCCCCAGGTGATTCTGATGCACACTAAACTTTGAGACCTGTGGGCTTAGGGTATAACCAGGTTTTTCCTGGTTTGCAGTCGGGTAATACTCATTAACCTACCACTGGCTTCTCTGGTCGCTGTCTTGATCATTCTTTCCAGAGCTGTAGTGCAGTGCCTTTCAATCTTCAACATGCATCTGAATGATATGGAGATCTTGTTAAAGTTCAGATTCTGCCTTAGCAGGGCCATGGTGGGGTCTGAGAATCGGCATTTCCACCTAGCTCTCAGGTGCTGCTGCTGTCGCTGCTCCCCAAACTACAGAGACTGCAGGGGCTTGCAGTCTATTTTGGGAAACTGAAACATGCATGGGAGAAAACTACAAACAACTGTAAAAGACTTAGGAGTTGATCAGTGCAAAATGAGAAACCCAATCAATGAATATTAGGAAAGTTTATCAGGTTAAGCCTTGAAGGAGGGCCTTGGACAGGATCTTGCCACTACAAGAGTGTTCTTTGATCCTGTTTTGCTCCTTCTTAGGGTTCTCTCCTCCTACCCAATACCTGTCCTTCTTTCTTTCCCACTCCCCCACCCCCTACCTGATCCTTTCTATCTGAAGCCTTGGCTGGCTTCTTTGTTGATGCTCCTATAAATTTCCAAGAACTGAAAAACTGTAACCAGCAAAAAAAAAATAAAAATAAAAATAAAAATTGGAGGGGATCTAGACAGGAAATTCCTAGCAAGGTAGAATTTATGGAGATGACTTCACTTTTCCATCTATGCAAGGTTTCCCAGTTGTAAATCCAGATGCCCACTGTTTAGTTCTAATGGCCCTGGCATTCTACATTCGATGGACTACAGATTCCCCATCCTTTAGGGTTTCTACCTAGAAAGGAAGGGAATCAGGTGTGTGCTGTATTTTTCCAGCACCTTCTGAACTGGCAAGTTTCCTTTAACCTTGGAAAGTGACTTTGCAATTTCCCTTTGAGGAAAGCTGGTGGTAAAGCACAGTTGGTAATTTTGTCCTCCATGATTGACATGGAGGAATGAGGGGCAGGGTTTGGATGGAGGTGAAATTTTATTTGGCCTTAAAAGATAAGGAAGGAGGCAGCATGGAGTAGTGGTAAGCACCTGGGCCTGAGGTTCTGTTCTCCTGTTCTTCCTTACAGAGTGAGCGACTTTCCGCAGCCTAGAGGACCAATGAGTGGGCAAAGGAGAGCGTGTATAGGAGCATCACATCAGTCAGGGTTTAATGCAGGAAATGGAAACCATTCTAGGTATTTCAAGCAGATGAGGATTTAAAAGAGGGCACTAAGCAGTTACGAAATGGTAGGAAGAGCAGCAGGAGCAGAGGGCTGGGGGTCCTCGCTAGGCTTCCAGCCTTCGCTGGTGGTGCCACCCGTGGTTAAGAAGTAGCAGGAAACCACTTTGGCCACCACAGCTGCCTCACAGCTGGTGCCAGACCAGCTTTACTGGCCACTGCAAAAGCCCCCATTTGATGAGCATGTGTATTGGTCAAGAACAGCACTGGAGAAAAATGATCCTTCTCCCTTCAACTTTCCTGGTCACTTGAGAGGACATCTCATCGCATCGAACCTAAATCACATCCAGACTCAGCAGCTGGGAGATGCAGTTTTGAGCCCTTCTGGTGCTTGTGATACAGGGGAAAATGGAGATAGAGGTGGTGGAAATGGATGTTGACAATATCCAGTAAAAGTATCAAGTGCAGTGCAGAGATTCTAGAAATATGAGTCTGCACTGAAATAGCAAATCATGTTAGGTGATGGCAGCATTGGAATCAGGGTTTTGGTAGACATTAAAAAAAAGTCTTCTTAATGGAGGAAAATCCAATGATAGAGGGAAAGGGCTGCCACAAGAAAGTGGTAAAAAGGGAAACCTAACTATATATTTCTCCTGTTCATCCAGTGAAAACTAACCACAGGTTCTATCTATCTGGCTAGGATGGTGAAAATAAGAGCACAGCTTGCTGGTAGCCTACAGCTGGACCCCATCCCTTCCTCTTGTGCACCCACCAAAAGGCTGAGGCCCATTTTCCATTAGCTTTTATTTAGACCCTATCAGCTGGGACCTTCCCCTTCTCACTCCACTCCCTGGGGTGATAAGCACATTTTCCAGCAGCTCTGGAGTCATGGCTGCTTACGGAGTCTGTGCCAAACCAAACAGATCCAGCTGGATGGCGCTTCCTCCAAAGCCCTCCTTCCTTCTTCCCTCCTCCCGGCTGAAACCACAGGGGCTTTTGAGCCTCATGACCAGCAGACTTGAGCGAAAGCAAGAGAAACAGGCCTACTTCCCTGGAGAGGAGCCACAGAGCAGTTAGGGTGGTTCCAGTCTTGTTCTTTCAAAAACTTTGACACCCTTAGAAATGGCTCAGTTGAAATGGAAAAATAAACAACAAACGATGTGGGAAAATAGACAGTACACAGTCCTGTAAAACAGGGCAAACTGTTTTGGCTCTTTTACCTCAACATATCCTCCATGAAATCATAGAATTGTCTGCCTTATGTATTGTTATATTTCCCTGCACCTAGAACAGTGTCTACAATATAACAGGCAATGGCTCCTGTTGAAAGGGAAGCCTTAGTGTCACAGAGATGTTGGCACTCAGCAAATATTTCATTTGTTTCCCTACATTTCCTTTTCTATTTAATCGGGCCATATGATTGGTTACAGCCAATAGACCACGAGTGAAAATGACATGGGTCACCTCCAGGGTAGCACAGTTAAAAGCCAATGAGCTTTCTCCATCTTTCTCTTTCTTGCCTGCAACAACCTTCAAAACTATATCTTAATTCACAAGACATATGGGGAGAAGAGCCTCCTTCTGTCCCACTGGCCTGAGTCAGCTTTTGTACAAGCAAGTAATAGTTTTCTTAGGTGACCTACTGAGATTTCAGGGTTTATTTGTTATTGCAGCTCAGCCTAGACTATCCTAACTAATAAATATTGAGTTGTTCATACATTTTTGCAACAGACATTTATTAGCACTCCAAATTGTTAGTCACAGGGGCAAGAATATAGAGAATGGAGAGTAAGACAAGAGCAAATTCTTAGAGATTATGAAACTTGAGGGCCATTGTCAACACACTCCCAACTTGGGTTTTGTGAAAAGCATGGTTTTCAATAGTTTTTTTGTATAATGGAACTGAAATACTTGGTAAGTATGGCCTTTAGAAGGCCAAGTGCTCGAAGACGTTTCAAAAGTGAAAATAATCATTTTATGTGCCTTACATTTTATGAACCCTTTCACACACATGATCTCATTAGTTTTTTATCAATAATCCTATGAGGATGACAGGTTGTATATTATAGTTCCCATTTTACCATGGTGGAAAGGAGGTGTAGGTGGGAGAGGACCACATAGTTCATAATGCACAGGACCAAGTCTCAAACCAAGGTCTTCTACTTTAAAGCCAATGCCCTTTCCATTACACCAAGCTGTCTCCCAATAGATAGTCTGGTGTGTCATCTTCCATGATGCAAACATTCAAATATAGGACCTGAGATGTAGGTTAAGGTATCAAGAAAGAGAGTACAAAGGACTCCGAATAGATTTGGCATAAAGAGTAAGAATATTAGTTCTCCTTTATTGAGTAACAGGAAACAGATGGATCTAAAATGGAGTTATGTAGGGAATCCTCCTATTTATAATTCACCTTTGCTGTGCTACCTGACTCCATGGCAATTATTAGGATATGAGCAAGGAAGAAAAACCTCAAATTCTGAAAACCAAACCAAGGGAGAAGAATAAAGGAGGGCTAAGAAGAGTCATGATCCCAACTGGGAGAGACTCAGTTTTCCCTAATTCTATTGCCCATCCCTTGTGACAGTTTTTGGAAAACTTTGGAAAGCAACTTCTCCCTGGGACAGTTTCAACGGCATATATCCTAGGATTACAACCCCAGTTCATAGACCATGAAACAGTACCTTCTTAGAGTCGGCAGCCAATCTTGTGGCCTCAACTCAAGTTTATATATCTGGAGATTTGAGAGGCACAAACAAATTTTGGCACCTGATTAGGAAAGTTTTTCCAAGTCAGCTGCAGAAGGAGGCTATGCATCTCTCCCAGTTTCCTGAGCCTCTTGCTTCCACTGCCAAAATGAACAAATGTAAGAAGCAGACACTAACGATTCAACAATTTATAAGCCAAGGATTGAAATGACATTAACCTTTAAGCATCAATCTCAGCATTAATTGTGCATCCAAATCCTACTTTTATGTATATGAAGAGTCTATTTCTGCAACTTCGTTTACATTCTTTCTAGACATTCTCCACTGCCTTATATCATCTAACATCTCTCAGTATTTCAAGCCATACCTCAAGTCTTTCTTCTTCTAGAAATCTTCCCCTTATCATTTCTACCCACTGCAGACCATATATTTATCCATTCAATTCCTATCTGTTAATTGCAGGGACTGTGCTAGGCATGGGAAGATGGTGGTGAGTTAGACAGCTGAGACACCTGGGCTTAAGAGTTTCCAGTCCAGCAGAGCAGAGTATTTGCTTTCTGCTCTCTGCTTTTACCACGAAATCAAATACTCCTACTCTTGGCCCTTATAAGACACTGTTGACATAAATTCTGGACTGCCTTTGCACATGTAAGCACTTTGATGGCAGGGGCCATTCATGTCTTGTACATTTCGGATCCCCTGCAGGACCAAGCAAAGCACTGGGCCCAGAGTAGCTAGCTGCTTGAGGTCTATCTGTTGGTATGTATAAATGACTAATATTACCTGTGTCATCCTATAGGTAGGCAGGAGATAAGAGTAAAGGGGACAGTGTGGGAAGAGGGACATGTTTCGACTTGGCCTGCCTTGAGTACAGACCCGGAGATTTGGTAGCATGATGACGAATCCATCCCAGACACAGGTCAGGGCCCATTTATTGCTGAACTTATTGCAGAAGTATGACTGTGAACCTCTTTGGGTGGAATTGCTTAGCTTATATTACTTGTTTAAGCCTCCCCATAGAAATGACAACCAGCAACCCATTATGTTAAAACAATGAATTTCCAAATGTTGCCCTTCAATTGTGTTTTTTGAGGGGATGCAGTCATGACCTGCTATTACCTGCACCTCTGATATACTGGGAATCATCTTGGCTCAGCAAAATCTCCAAACACACAGTGTCTAAGAGTGCATTGATCATCTTCCTTTCAGGTAGTACATTTTGCAGAATTTCCTATATACAGAATTAGTTAAAAGTACCATAAATGTCTTTACACAAATGTAAAACAAACATTGACTATGGAATTATGAATATTTTTAAAGCCAGAAGAGATCTTTGGGGTTAAACCTGTTGCAAACCCTCCCGTCATAGATGAGGAAACTGAAGTAAAAATAGCCTAGAATACCCAAGGTCACACAACCCATTGGTATCAGAAGCTGAACTAAAAGGTAGAACTCATGTCACCTACCTGTGCACTTTATGCCACTGTGTGGTACCCTCTGTTAGAAAGCAGCAACTGCAGGCAAAATGCACATTGCAGCCTGCCTGTAGCTGTTATAATGAATACCCAGCCTGAGGGACTTCAGTGGTTTTCTTCTGGAAATGAGGAATATAGATCTCAAAGAATCCATAGCAAGGAGATTTATAATTAAATCTATAAGAATTAATCTCCAACTTGCTGGGCAAGCACTAGGTGAGAGTCTGTCAATCAGGAAGGAAAGAATATAGTGTACAGAAAATGCAACAATATTCTGAAGTGCTATAGAATACAGAGAGCAGAAAAACACAGGAGAACCAAGTCTACACACAGGGTTTCACCTGACCCCAGCCTGCATTAGAGCACATTGCTTCTATACCTCTCCCTTCTACCTGCATCGCACATATTCACTATCTGGGAAATTAGTTTTGACACCCACCCCCATCCCCACCAGGAAAGTGCTGGAGGACACAGGCTTGTCTTACTCATTGCTGCTACCACAGCATCTAAGATGGTGCCTGGGTTAGAGAAGACATTTAATAAATATTTGGTGAATGGAAGGAAGGAAAGAAAGGAGGGATGGAGGGAGGGAGAAAAATGAAGGAAAGGGGAGTAAAAAAAAGGAAGGAGGAAAGAAGGGAGGTGGGGGAGAAAGAGAGAGGAGAGGAAAAGGAAAAGAAAGATTATCCCCAATTCTCACAACTAATTCTTAATGAGATGAAGTTAAAGATGAAGAAAATGAGGATGAGTTTTCAAAGCTGAAGATCACAATTAGTAAGTGATGAAAGTTGGTAGTTAATCTGAAGACTTCAAAATCCACATGCTTTCTACTATTACACAGCCCTTATTAGATGCTGAGGGTTCAGTTAGAGAGGAGGAGTGGGATACAGTGGAGTGCATGATCCGCCTGACCTCCAGGAGTTTACAGTCTAGAAGGGGAGTGAGCTAGCTTGATACAGATGGTGGCAGGGCAAGTGCCAAAATGATAAGGTCCAACTTTTGAAAGCCTTTTAATGCTTTTGTATTTTATATTATAAAGAATAAAGATGAGATTTCCAGGATCAAGCAGAAATATTTAAAATTGCAGTTTTGATAGCAGATATCAATTTTATGGCTATTGTGTCATTTCAAACACAAATATCACATTATGAAATGTACAACTACATTATCCCATAGGATTATCCTACACTGGAAAATGCCCACTTGAAAATATACGATTGTCATTCCCGCCATGGATTTTGTAAATCAATCTCTTGAGTCTTCAAATAAGAATCTTTTCGAATGTTGACCATTCAACGGTGAATAGTATCAATCATTGCACATTTATTTACTGAGATCTTCTTATGTGTAGTTCTGGCTGCTGGAGAGACGATATCGAATAAGAAAGTGAGCTCTGCCTTCAAGGAGCCCATGGTCTGTGTTAGTTGGGTTCTCCAGAAAGCAGATGCAGAGGAGAAGTTAGGAGTACGGGAGGAACTCATGGAAGTGAAAGGGAAGGAGAGGTAGGATTGGGCAAGGAAATCCTGCATACCTTAAAGCAGAAATGCCATCTGTGAAAGGACACAGCGAGGAAGCAGAGAGTCTTCAATCATGATGCCAGTCTGACAACGTCTCACCCAACCCAAAGATTTCCCAATAAAGGAGTCCTGAGTTGGCAGAAAACAATGAGGCCCTAATACCGCTGTTATGCTCAGTCATTGGCTGGGACTGCCCGAAAAGACCATGGCCTGAGCTTGAAAGCTGAGGCAGATTTTGAGGGCATTAACAGCTGGAGGCTGTCAGCTAACTGCGCTCCTTGCAGCTAAATAGCAAGTTCTTTCCTGAAGGGAGATCAAAGTGACACAACCCCATGGCTGCCACATAGTGTGATCAGGAAGAAGGCCAACAAACAGGCAATTTAAATGCAGTATGGGTAATGACAGGGTGCCACAGGAATTTAAAGACAGGGCACCAAACTTGGACTTGGGGCAAGGAAAACTTCCAAGGAGATGCAATATTTAAGCTGATAACAGGAGCTAGCCAAATGAAGGGCGGGCAGGTAGAGAGTCTTCAAGATATGGGAAGATGATGTTCAAAGCCTGGTATTTGGGGAATGACAAGACTGACAGTGTGATTTTAATATCACATTGGAGATAAGCAGTAGCCAGAGATGAAGCTGGAGGACTAATCAGAAAGCGAATAATGAAGGGCCCTGTGCATCCTATACTAAAGTATTCGGGCGGCATCGTCTCATGCAAAGCAATTTGTGATTTGAAGACTCAGTTACTAACACGTTTTCCCCATCAGCCTTCATAGTATGTCCTGAAGACCTCATGCTCCAATTTCCTGTGTAGAGACACCAAGTCATCCCCATGAAAATGCAACTATGCTGCCTATGAGAAAGCATATAATTCTTTATTGATATTTTTATATAAGACCAATATTTTATCTCCCCTGTAGAAGAAAAGTCACAGGACAGATGGGATTTCAGGTGGTGAGACTGAAAAGAGTGGAGCCATGGACCTCTTAGAGGCATCCTTCCAAGGTATCATAATAAGAATCTGAGGAGCTGCTCTGGGCTCCCCTATCAGAGAAGGAGGAAGAGCCACCCTCTAGAGCCTACTGCTAATTTAGAAAGGCAGTGGATTTAAAATGAACCTGGGGATTTCACATCTATGGTTCTATTCTGCGGAAATAATCATAAATGTAAAGTTTTATCATGATTGCTGACGAGGGTAACGATGCTCCTGTGCTCAGTGCTTCACACTCGATCATGTATAATGCTCAGAACAACTGTGTTGCACCAAAGAGGTAGGTATTATTAATAATGCCCAGTTTTCCATGAGAAAACTAAAGCTGCGAGAGGTTAAATAACCTATCTGAAGTCACAGAGTCACTATGCACAAAGTAAAGAATTATTTTTCAAAAAAGAATAAATCATCTAAAAGGGAAAGTATTAAACTCTGAGTATGTGAATATAAAGGAATATTAAACTGTTATTAAAGTTTTAAAGTTATTAAAAGGATGTTTTAAAATGATCTTTAATGACATTAATAAATGCTTGTTTGAGTTTTGGTGAAAAAAGTGGAATACAAAATTGTACATATATGATATGACCTTTTTTTAAAGAGCTTCATTGAGATTGTTCTGCTCATTTCACCTGCATGATTCCATGATTTCTGAAAAATGTACACAGTTGTGCAACTACTACCACAATCCAATTTTAGAACATTTCTGTCACCCCCAAAAATATCCACCCTGCCTGTCTGCAGTCAATCGCCATACCTACCCCAGGCATAGGGAATCACTAATATACTTTCCATCTGCACAGATTTCTGTGTTGCACACATTTCATATAGATGGAATCATATAATAAATGATCTTTTTTGTCTGGCTTCTTTCACTGAGTATTATATTTTTGAGTTTTATACATGTTGAAGCATGTATCAATAGTTTATTTTTAATTGCCAAACTGATTTCCATTGAATGCTTGTACCACATTTTGTTTATTCGTTCACTAGTTGATGGACATTCGGGTCATTTCCACTTTGGGGTGGTTACTAATAATGCTGTTACAAACATCTGCTCGCAAGTTTTTGCATGGACATGTTTTCATTCATCTTGAGTAGACATCTAAGTATGGAATTCTTGGTTCATGTGGTAATGTAGTTTTCTTGAGAAAGGGCCAAACTAGCTTCCAAAGTGACTGCACCATTTTGAGGATCCCAGTTTCTCCACATCCCCACCAACATTTGCAATCATGTGTATTTTTATTATAGCCAGTCTAGTAGTGTGGAGTGCTATCTTATTATGGTTTTCATTTGCATATATGCAAAGACTAATGATGTTGAACACTTAAAAATATGCTTATTTGCCCCCTATCTTAAAATATTTTGTCCATTTTTATTGTTATTTTTGTTTTCTTATTATTGTATTTTGAGTGTTCTTTATATTTTGTGAGTATCGGTTCTTTATCAGATGGGTGATTTGCAAATATTTTTACCCGGTTTGTGGGCTGACTTTTCCTTTTCTTAGCAGTCTTTCAAAGAGCTGAAGTTCTTAATTTTGATGAAGTACAATATAACACATTTTTCTTTCATGAATTGTGCTTTTGGCATTTTGTTTAAGAAATCTCTGCCTCATCTAATGACATACTTATGTTTTCTTCTGGAAGTTTTCTAGGTTTAGCCTTTGCATTTAGGGATATGATCCATTTTTAATCATTTTTTGTATATAATGTGAGCTATAGATTGAACTTCATTTTATTTGCATGTGAATACCAATTGTTTCAGCACCATTTGTTAAAAATCCTATCATTCTCAACTGAATTGCTGTCACATCTCTGCTGAAAATCAAAAAGCTATATAGTGTGGACCTATTTCTGGACTCTGGACTCTGTATCAGTGATCTAGTTGTCTGTCTTCTCACTAAAACTATGCTGTCAAGATGACTCTAGACTGATGATTCTCAACTCGATTCCTCTCCCTCCCCTCCTCAGGAACATTTGACAAAATCTGAAAACATTTTTCATAGTCACAACCGGGAAGATGCTACTGAGATGTAGGGGTAGAAGCCAGGAATGCTGCTAAAAATCCTACGCACAGGAAAGCCCCTCACGACAGAATTCTCAGCTCTAAAATGGGCTACTTTTGTGACATTCAGCTTTCAAATTTATGCTATACATCTTTAACTTATAACAACTCCCATTCAACTGGTATATTAGTTTAACTATAGTAATAAGAATTTTACTTCCTTATACTTCCATTTATCCCCTCCTCACCTTTATGCCAACTATATTTTACTTCCTTATATGTTATAAACCTCACAACACATTGTTATTATTATTACTTTAATTACTTGGTTGTTTTTTAAAGAGATTTAAGTAATAAGAAAAAGGGTGTTTATGACTATCAATTCCAAGTCTCTTATTGTAGATCCAGATTTTCAATAGAGTATTATTTTTTTTTTCTGGTTAAATTACAAGTCTGATGCTAATTAATTCTTTCAGCTCTAATCCATCTGAAAATGCTTTTATTTTGTCTTCATTTTTGAAGGGTATTTTTGTGGGGTAAAGAAAATCTAGGTGGACAGATTATTTTCTTATAGTATTTTAAGATGTTGTTCTACTGCCTTCTAGCTTATGTTGTTTCTGATGACAGATCTGCTGTTACTCTCATCTTTGTTCCTCCAGACATAACGTGTCTTTCTTTTACTCTTGGCTCTTTTTTTAATTTTTATTTTTTTGTTGTGAAAAATAACATATATACAAAAATGCAATAAATTCCCAAGTACATTTTTTTAAGTGCATGGTCCAGTAATCGAACTTGGGTTTCCTGCATGGAAGGTGAGCATTCTACTATCGAAACACCCATGCACCCTCCAAGTACATTTTAACAAGTAGTTATACAACAGATTTTAAAGTTTGATATGGATTACAGTTCCAAGATTTTTCATTTTTTCTTCTAGCTGCTCCAAGACACTGGAGAACAACAGAAATATAAATATATTGATTTGGCAGTCAAATTCATTTATTAAATCATATCCTCTCTATTATACTCTTCCTTCTCTCTTTTTTTTCATGTAAAATAACATATATACAAAAAAAGCAATACATTTCAAAGCACATTGCAACAATTAGTTGTAGAACAGATTTCAGAGTCTGGTATTGGTTACAATTCCACAATTTCAGGTTTTTATTTTTAGCTGCTCTAAGGTACTGGAGATTAAAAGAAATATCAATATACTGATTCAGCACTCATCTCATTTGTTAAACCCAACCTTCTCTGTATAACTCCACCATCAGCTTTGATCTTTCTCCCACTCTTTAGGGGTATTTGGGCTATGCCCATTCTAACTTTTTCATGTTGGAAGGGGTTGTTGATAATATTGGATAGGGGGATGGAACTAGTTGATATTCTGGAAAGGCTTGATCCTCTGCATTTCAGGACTTAATTGATCCAGGGACCCATCTGGAGGTGTAGGTTTCTGGAAAGTTACCCTAGTGCATGGAGTTTTTGTAGAATCTTATATAATGCCCCAGGTATTCTTTAGTCTCTGAGCTCTTTTAAGATTGTTCTCTTCATCCCTAGTTTTAAGCATATTGGTTATGTGGTGCCTTGGCATATTTTCATACATGTTTGTTTGAGATTTGTTGAATGCATTAGTTAAGGTTCTAGAGAGAAACAGAATCAATAGGAGATATCGGTAAATATGAGATTTATAAAAGTGTCTCATGTAACCATGGGAATGAAAGAATCCAAAATCTGTAAGGCAGACTGTGAAGCTGAGAACGTTGATGAAGGGTCTCAACGAACTCCACAGGAGAGACTCACTGGCTGAAGAAGCAGGGAAAATTCTCTATTCTCCTTTAAAAGTCTTCAACTGGTTGGATCAAATCCAACTGATTGGATTCTCTCATTTATGGAAGACACAGCCTTAGTTGATTGTAGATGTAATTAGTCAAAGATGCAATCAACTGATGGATGATTTAATAAACCTCGATGATTTAATAAACCAGCCTTCAGGTTTATCAACCAGCCACAGAACTATCCTTGCAGTAATTGTTAAGCCAGGTCTTACTTGACCTGATAACTGGGCACTATCACCTGGCCAAAATGACACGTGAATGCAACCATCAAATTGAATTTCTTGGATGTGTAAGTTTATATTTTTCATCAATTTTGAAAAGTTTTTAGCCATTACTTCTACAAATTCCCCCCCACCCCTCCTGCTTTGGGAACTCCAATTATATTTTTATTTCACTGCTTGGAATTGTCCCATAGTTCACTGATGCTCTGTTTATTTTTTAAAGTCTTTTTTTCTGTGATTCATTTTGGTTAATATCTATTGTTATGTCTTCAAGTTTCCTAATCTTTTCTTCTGAAACATCTAATCTGCTTTAATTCTTGTTCAATGTATTTCCTATCTCTAACATTTCAGTTGTCCTCTCTAGTATTTCCATTTGGGTCATTTTTATATCTTTCAGGTATCTATTTAACATGGTCTCCAGCTTCCTCAGTTCAGTTATAATACCAGCCAGTTATAACTGTTTTAAAGATCTATGTTCAATTCCTGATTTTACCACCTACTCATGTGTACCTTCCAGGGCCCTTTTCTTCTTGGAGAAGTTGTGGTGTAGTGAAGTAGGCTCCAGAACCAGAATACCTGGTTTTGAACTCTTGATCTATAATCAATTGATGGTGTAAGATCAGAAAATTTCTTTAAGAAAGCCTGTTTTCTCAACTGTAAAATGGATTGTGAGATCATTATGAGGATAAATGAAACAGGGAGTTGGAGTGACATTGTTAGTGCTCTACTCAGATCCTCTTTGACCCTTTTTACTGTCTCTGTGCTTTCCTCTCCTGGCTTTCTTGCACTTTCAATAACCTGCCCCTGATCCTCTCTTTAGAGAACTGCCCTTGAGCTACTAGAGCAGCTCTCCTGGCCAGAAGTGTTCAGGTGTTCATGTCCCTCCAGACCAGTAGGGCATGCACAATGGCTGATGTCTGGGGAGAAAGCCCAGCTCTCTGAAGTCAGGGCAGAAGAACCCCAAGGTGAGACCTTGCCTGAAATTGCACCCTGGCTTGGCTTCTTTCCTTTCCTTTCCTCTTTACCCTACTCCCTTACTGGATTCTCCTGGGAATATTACTTTAATAAATCATTCACACATGATTCCCTGTCTATGGGTCTTCTTGTTGGTAATCTAACTTAAGATATGAGTGGAAAATACTTAGTACAGATCCTAGAATATCTTTGGTACTCAATAAGTGTTAGCTATTATTATTGCTATTATTATTGTTGCTAATTTTCTTCACCTCATTTTTTTGGGGGGTGACCCTGTTGGAAAAGTGAGAAATTAATGTCATTTTGCAGTTTTTCTTTGGACAGCCTACGTATGACCTAATATGACATTTATCTAGTTGAATACTATCTTTGATTTGTATTACAAGAACAGCCTATGTTCGCTATAATTATGTAACAAGGCTCTCTTTTCCTTAAGTTTTAAAAATCACAAATCTAGTCTTGAAACCTGTAGTCTCTGCAGAAAACAAAACAAAAACAAAAACAATCATCAAGAATGTAGGACCCTCCTGGTGAGGACCGAGTAGAGATTAGGGCACTGAGGAATCAAAAACCAATGCCACGGATACAAGGTGCAGAGCCACGGAAGAGGCTGAAGTTCAGTAGCCAGAAGCCACAGGAGACTGGACAACCCAAGGAGAAGGCAGAAGCTCTGTGACAATGGCATGGAAGCCACCCCACCCTGAGGTGTCTGATCTAGCACATATTCAAAGACCCAAAGGAAAGGAATTATATTCAGTGTCAGTTCAGATGTAAAGACCACGTCCAATTTTGGCCTTTACAACTTAGAAGAGATATAACAAAGTAGAAAAGGGTTCAGAAAAGAGCAGGGAAATGATTAAATAATTGGTAAATAGAACCTCTGAGAAAAGGTTAAATGAGTTTGGGTTGTTTATCCAGAGAAAGGAAAGCCAAAGGTCTACCTAATACATGTCTTCAAGAGTTTAAAGTCGGGCTCTGAGCAGATATTCAACATCTCAGAAAACAAAACAAAATTCGCCACTTCCCCTCTCAAAAGTAAAGGATTTGGGCTTAGGATCGAATAAGAAATTGAGATTCGAAATTTGCAGAATTCCCTAATTTAGGAGTAATTATGTTCTAAAAATGAAATATCCACCACTGGTAGTGGAGTTTCTGTTCCTTGTGTTTGTAAAAAACAAGCACAATGCCATCCATTATAAGAAGTGGATATTTTTAAAATAGTGGCTGAATGAGGGTGGGCCTTAATAGGATTACTGGAGGGCTTATAGAGAAGAAACCACAGGGTGGAAGGGGAAGCCAGCAGTTAGTGAAGCCCAGAAGAGAAAGGAGACGACATCACCATGTGACTTGAAGCAGGGATACAAGCCAAGGGACCTCAAAGGTTGAGGCAGCCAGTACCAGAATGTTCCAGACTTTGGGGAGAAAATAGCGCCTTGATGACACCTTGATTTTGCTCTTCTAGCCTCAAAACTGTGAACCAATCAATTCCCATTGTTTAAGCCAATCCATTGTGTGATACTTTGTTATAGCAACCTGGAAACTAAGACACGCCACATCCCCCCAAAGCAGGAACTCATCTTCCTCCTATATTTTTTATCTGAATTAATGGCATTATAACTCACGCAGTCATCCAGTTTAGAAACCTGAACTTCACCTTTGATTCCTCCTTTTTCTTCATCCTCTCACCCAATTTGTTACAAGTGTCTTTAATCTACCTCTGAAGTGAATTTCTCTCCCACTCTCTCTGCTGCCTTCCCCACTGAAGTCCTCCTCCTCTCTCACCTGGGTTACTGCAGCGACCCTAACTGGTCTGCCAGCTGCAGTCCCTCACCTCTCCAATCCATCCACTGCACTGCAGCCAATTCGTTTTGGAAAAGGCAAGCGGGATCATGTCAAAACCTGCTTATGCAAAAGGCAAAGAATGGATTTTTATTTTTTATTTTTAAAAGGTGAACCCCCCAATTTTTATCATGGCATTCAGAGACCTCCAAAATTTTGCTCCCTTTCCAGCTGCATCTCCTCTCAACCAACCGTGTACTCTGATTTGGGCTACCCATTCTGGAAGATGCTACCCACTTAACAAATTCTTGTATTTGTCCCTGCTGTTTGAATGCCCTTTCATACAAAATACACTAATCTTTAACATGAAACATTGCTTCCCTGCCAGAATGAATCATTCCCTCCTCTGTGCACCCATGGCACTCTGCTCATACTGTAATCATAGCACAGCCCTCATATAAAGTACATGTAGTTATTACACTGGAAACCCTGGCAAGAAGAAAGACCATCAATATCTCCTGCACAATGTGGAAACCTCTTTGAAAGCACTTAGCCTGGAAGTTGTTCTTTCCCTCCTTGAAGTCCAGAGGGATCTATGGAGCCCTTCACACCACTACATTTCAGTTGAAACAAAGAACCCATGGTGCAGAGCAGACCTTGGAGGAGAGCAAGGGTCCTATGGCCCAGCACAACACACACTTGTGCAACAGCACATCAGGAACAATAACAGCTAGGGGTGTGGCAAAGTATCTAGTGAAGCCTTAAGAACCTTGAGAGCAAAGACAGGAGAGATCAACATTTCTCTGTGATAACAAGTCAGTCTTGGTACACAAAAGTAAACAAACAGCCTAGGATGGGAATGGTTTGAGGACCTCAAAGGGGCTGAGCAGATAAACATAGAACTGGGAGATAAGGTGAGAAGAACCAGACTCCACCATGAGAGTGACATTCCATCGAGTGACACGTTCAGTAAGAGTGCTTAAAGTACAGTAACATTTTAGTGAGATCTGCATATTAGTTATGCTTTAGTTCAATAACACATTAAATATCTATATTAAACTTTAATTATATATAAGTAATGAATATGCATTTATTTATATCTATTTAGTATATTGCATTCCAACTTATAATAAAGTATAGTCTCAGTCAGGTCATTTAATCTTTCTCATTATTTTCAAGTCCTGGGGAGAAAATCCTGTCCAGTTTTGCCACAGTTAGAATGCACCCAGCTCTAAATTAAAAATGACAAATGAATACTCAGAGCACACAGACAAGATGCCTCATTACAGAATGGGGTGCCAGGACAGTGTGTTTCCTTTTTCAGGTGGGTGCACACAACAATAGTTCCTGATGGCATATCGTAAAGTTCTCTACAGGTCAATTCGGTTGCATTGCTCCACAGAGTGAATGGAACCCCCGACAGGGAGGGTGCCGATGGCAAAGGTTTCATTACTTTTTCACAGCACACTGTAGCACATTTCTAGTTTGTTCGGCTTTGAGAAGGATGAATAAATAAAAGGAAAAGTCTTGTGTCCAAATCAGCAATGTCCACAAACACAGTTTTAAAGGAGGTGAAGCAGCCTGAAAATGTTTTTCTGTTTTTAGATTTTTTTTCCCGCCTTCTCATTCTTTATTTAATCTACCTAGCTCAGTGAAATTAAGTGTCACAGGCACAGAAGGAAACCCAGGCATTTCTATCCAGCACCAAATTCTATATGAGCAAACAGACTTTCTTTCACAATATGTAGCATTAACACATGATTTATTTTCAGCCTTATGGAATGAATAGTCTTTCAGTCACAATCCTGCTTTAGGGGAAGGCAAGAGGGACTACAAATGGGACCAAACTTTCATAGAATTAGCTGGGGAATCAACTGTACACATTTTCCAGCTCAAGCAGGGTCATCCTGCAGCTCAGTAACCGTAAAGAGCCCCAGCGATGGCAGCCTCTTGCATTTCAGCGGCATTTTACATGGCAATAATAGTAACATATAATTTGTTCAAGCCAACCCAGAAGAAAGCGTCTGTGATAGGATATAATATCAAATTGCATCATTGTGAAAATTTGGCCTAAAAGTACTTGCTTGGATCCAAATGTCTTCCAACCAACTTGCTTTAAGTCGTAAATACCATTTTCTGTTGATATTGCCTCTTGTGTTTTGGAGGCCTGCTGGAGAAACACTGGGTATCAAGGCACCCCGGGGTGATTTTTTTTTATTAGAGAAGTTGGAGGTTTACAGAAAACCATGTAAAAAAATACAATGTTCTCATATGCCCCACCCCATTGTTAATACTTTGCATTAGCGTGGCACCTTTGTTAAAATGTATGAAAAAAATGTGGAATCCTTTATGAATTTGTGTGTCATCCTTGTGCAAGGACCATCTTCTCTGTATCATTCCAATCTTAGCATATGCACCACCAAAGCGAGAACAGCCCTGGGCATTTTGAAAGAGTTTTCTACATGTATAGTAGTCTAAGAAAACCCTTCTACCCAGTATTTTTCAAAGAGCATGATTTATTAGTTTTTACATTGTTTAGACTATCTGGACCTTTGGGTGTATAATTCAATTCAATCAGCATTTATGGAGCACCTGCTGTGCACAAACACTATGGTAGGCATTCAAGGTAATACAAAGGTAAAGTTGCGATTTAGAAGAGGGAGGACATGCACACAAAATAGTATAAGAGATGACAAGATGCTGGGGAGAGGGATGAAAACTCCTGTGCTATGGGGTTCTGAGGAGAGTGAATGACTGCCCAGATGGAGGAAAGGAACAAAGACTTAGACAAACATTGGTGACCTACATTCTGCTGTCATCAATATATTTCATGAATAAATGAATGAAAAGATGATGCATTTTGTCAGGTAAACCTGAAGGACCAAAACCATGAAGGACCAGTATGATTTCTGACCTATGGAAATGGGGAGAGGACAGTTTAGACAGAATAAAAAGCATAGGCAATGACCCATCACAAGACAATTCACCACAACGCTCAAAAACAAACAAGTGGTTTTGATTGATTTGAAGAGGTATCCATGCAGTAAGAGTGGCTACAGTATAGTCATGTTTGTCAGGTGCAGTCAAGGCGAATTGGGAAATGACGTGAACTGAGTAGAGCTTCAGGAGATGAATATACCAGTGGGTGAAGAATGAGGCTTCTAGACTTGGGATCCAATAGTAGCTCTACTAGTTTCAAAGTGAATGACTCTGCATGTCACTTAATCTCTCCGACCCTCAGATGCCTCGTCACTAAGATGATGATTATAAGCCTCCTTGAATGTTTAAATCTACAGACAGGAAGAACACACCAACTCCAGGATAACTCATGGGAGGAAAGGTAGAAATGGGACACTGAGAAGGGGATACAAAGGAAACATCAGCTACTGCCCTTTTAAAAAAAGATCAGAAGAAAATATGACAAAACATTAGTATTGTTAATTCTAGGTGTTGAGAATATTTATATTACCCTCAGCTTTTCTAAATGTTTGAAATGGGTAATAAATAAAAAATAAGCCCAGGTACGGCTGCTGTGGAAGATGATTTGCAGTTCTTCAGACAGCTAAGTATAGAGTTGCCCTACGATCCGTCAATCCTATTATGGACATATACCCAGAAGATCTGAAAGCAAGAACACGAACAGACATTGGCACATCGATGTTCGTAGCAGCATTATTTACAACTGCCGAAAGATGGAAATAATCCAAGGGTCCACCAACTGATGAATGGATAAACAAAATGAGGTATATAAATATGATGGAATGTTATTCAGCGGTAAGAAGGAATGAAGTGAAGCATGCGACAGCATGGATGAACCTTGAAAATATTATGTTGAGTGAAATTAGTCATATACAAAAGGAAAAATATTGTATGATATCACAAATATGAACTAATTATACTATGTAAACTCATGGACACAGAATCCAGATACAGGTACCCAGAGAGAGAATGAGACTAGATCATGGAGAGCAATTGTTTAAGATGTACAGAATTTGTAACTAGGTTTAATTGATATGAGTGGAAATGGACAGAGGTGATGGTAGCACATTATTGTGAGTATAATTAACAGTGCTGAACTGTGTGTGAGTGTGGTGGAAAGGGGAAGTTGATGGTCATATATGTCAACAGAAGGAAAGTCAGATGTTAAAACACGGGACTGTATAACTCAGTAAACCGTGTGGTGGATGATGACTGTGATTAACAGGACAAATATAACAAATTTCCTCCATGAACTAGAACAAATGCACGAGACTATTAAAAGAAGTTAATAATAGAGTGGTATATGGGAAAGAGCATACCTATTGCAAACTATTGACCATAGTTAGTAATATCTTAATATTCGTTCATCAGCAGTAACAAATGTACTGTATCAATGTTAGAGATCAATGATAGCGGGGGATAAGAGGTATGGGGTGTTTTAGGTTTTCTCTTTTTTTTCTTTTTTGTTTCCTGCAGTAATGGAAACATTCAAAAATTGATAGGAGTGATAAACACACAACTATGTGATGATACTGTGAGTTGTTGATTGTATATTCTGGATAGATTGAATGATGTGTGAATATACCTCAATAAAATTGCATTTACAAAACACAAAAAAAGCCCAACTTGCTGTCATGATTTGTGCACATTATATTTATTGAGTGTGTGATGTAGGTCTAGCATATAGCATGCTTTCACATATATGTTCAAGAAAGTGGACATCAGACAACAAAGGGCAGTGTTTTAAAAGAGGTGGGAAACAGATAAAGTAAAATCTACAATTGCCCCAGCCTACTGCCTGGAGAGAGTTTCCAGGCTTTGAAGTAAGAAATGGGAAGTCAGGTGGGTCCCCAGGTTCTCCTTGAGTTGAGAAAACAGAACCAGGGGTCCAGAGAGAGAAACATGACTTAGATAGAACACCAGAAACACAATCTACAACAGGAAAAATAATAAATTGGTCTTTATCAAATTATGTACTTATTAATTCTAGCAACTTCTCTTCAAAAGACACTATGAAGTGAATGAAAAGTCAATTCACAGACCAGGAGAAAATATTTGAAGATCATATATCTGGTAAGAGGATTTTATCCAGGATATATAAAAACTCTCCAAACTCAATAACAACAACAACAACACAAATTTAGATCTTAGCACAAAATTTGACTATTCACCAAAGACTACAAATGGCAAATGAACACAGGAAAAAAAATCAATATCCTTCTAAAAGACATGCAAAGTAATCTGTAGTGCTAGAAAGCAGATCAGTGATTGCCTGGGGAAGGGGAGAGTAGGTGGGGGAGGAAGGGCTCGAGGCAACTTCTGGGGGTTATGGTTAAGTTTACTATCCTGTTTGTGACGATGGTTTCATGGGTGTATACATACGTTAACATTTACCAAATTTTATTTTACGTCAAGCATACTTAAAACAATTATGGGGATGTGGTCTTATTTTTAGGAGAAAAAGAAATCAAGCATGACTCCATGTCAAGGTTTCGACTTTGGGTGGCTGATGAATATGATGTTTCTATAAACAAAACAAGGAGAGATTTGTAGAGAATGATGACGAATTCTCTTTGGGACACGTTGAACTTGAAATCCTGATGGAG
Source organism: Myrmecophaga tridactyla (assembly GCA_004026745.1). Classification (NCBI taxonomy): domain Eukaryota; kingdom Metazoa; phylum Chordata; class Mammalia; order Pilosa; family Myrmecophagidae; genus Myrmecophaga; species Myrmecophaga tridactyla. Next base: position 82,717 of record PVIY010001671.1, on the reverse strand, counting down.
TATCCAAGTGGAGACATCCTAATAGATAGGTGGAGTGATAGTCTAGGTCTTTTGAGCAGTAGAGGTTGCAAGTAAGGATGATGGAGATACCTTCACAAAGCTGATTATTGACTTCTTGCAAGGGGAAATGGAAGTGCATGGAACTTTGGGAAATTTTATAACCACAGGGGAAGTAGAGGATGAGAAAAAAGTCAAAGTGATCCAGAAGCAATGCTTAGCAAAGTAGGAAAGTGGATTGAGCAAGCCACAAATTCAAAGTCTGAGAACGTTTCAATGATTAAACCATCTCCAGTATCAAACACAGCTTTAAAGTAAAGAAGGATGAGGACCGAGTAGAAGGTAGGAGATCATTACTGGTTTGGGGAGAGGGGGGAAGAGCATTTTTTTTTACAGACTGAAGTCTGATTTTGAGAAGGTGAATACTGAGTGGATTTAAGTAAACAGGGGTTCATAGCAGTCTACATTATCTTTTTTTAAGAATATGGGAATAAAAGTAGTTTGTGGGAATTCAGGGCTAATGAAAGGGTTTCTACTAGACTGTGAATAATGCAGACATATTTTTTCCTAGATAGAAGGGGAGAAAGCAGCAGACAGATTATAAACAAACCAAGTTATATCATAGTGGTTCCAACCATGGCTATGCATTAGAATCACCTGAGGGAGCTTTTAAAAAATCCTGAGGTCTAGGTAAAACAAATCAGAATCTCTGGTTGGAGAAAATCTGGGTTTGGGGGATTTAATTTTCTTAAAGTAAGGGACAAGAGCATCTGTAGGAGGCTTGAACGCAGATGGGGGAAAGAGTTACACAGACACTTTTGTGACAGGAAATAAATGGAAGGGGGGACAAGGAGGAAGTGGGAGGGGAGAGGAAGTGGAGGAGGGGCAAGAGAGAGCCGCAAGAGTTAGAGGGGGAGGGGCAGAGGAAGAGGAGGGAAAGGAGGAACTCTTTCTCCCATTTCTTGGTGTTTGTTCTGGTCAGCAGACATTTTCTATGGCTTTTACCCTCTCAGCTTCCATTTACAATTATTACTTGGGGTCAAGGTCAGTGGTGGAAATATGAGCCCTTCAAAAAGAAAATGTAATTTTGAAGCATCTCCTCTTGCCCCTTCTCTGGGATTTTGAAGGTCATGCCAGCCAGCTGCTGCTTCAGCTATAACAAAATTAGACCATCAAGGAGGCACAGCCACCCAAACCACTTTCAAGGGACATCCCAGAGTGATAAAACTACAAGCCCCACACTGGTACCTTCCTGTCTTAAGACCCCAGCCTACTGTGCATTTTGTGACCTTGTGTCTGGGGTTTCGGTTGATTTTCTATCTTTTCAAACATGACAAGCTGAAACCTTTTGCTGTTGGCAGGTGATTCTCTCACAGCCATGCAGAGTGGCATGCTGGAAACATGGTCCTTGAATGGCCTAGAAACAGGGTTCAGGTCTCCCCACTCTGCCTCTTACATGCTGTGGGACCTTAGGCCAGACTTTTTCCTCCTCCCTGAGCCTAATTTTTTATCCGTATGTTTTAGTTTGTAAGCTGCTGGAATGCCATATACCAGAAATGGAACAGCTTTTAAAAAGGGGAATTTATGAAGTTGCAAATTTACAGATCTAAGGCCATGAAAATCTCCAAATTAAGGCATCCAGAGAAAGATACCTTAACACCAAAGAAAGGGCCGATGAAGTTCCGGTTTCTCTTTCAGCTGGGAAGCACACAGCAGTATCTTCTAGTTTTCTCTCCATACTTCATAAGGCTTCTCCAGGGCGTTTCCCTTCTGCATCTCCAAAGGTGTCTGGCTATGCGGGCTCAGTTGGCACTTTCCAAAATAGTTCCCTCTCAAAGGGCTCCAACAAGCAACCCCACCTTGAATGGGTAGAGACACATCTCTATGGAAACCACCTAATCAAAAGTTACCACCACAATTGGGTGGATCACATCTCCATGGAAACAATCAAAGAGATTCCACACAGCAATATTGAATGAGGATTAAAGAACATGACTTTTCTGGGTACAGAACAGATTCAAATTGGCATGCAATAACATACAAATAATGTCTCTTTTTACTCTATGTGTGCATGAGAATTAGTGTCTCTCTATATATACATATATAATTATATATATATATATATATATCACCTAACAGATGATTTGAATCATAGTGGATGCAAAGTAAATGCTAGCTGTTATTAATATCCTCTTTCATGCTTTTAACCATAGTTGTTAAAATCTTCTAGACCGGTGGCTCTCATAACATCATCCCCAGATCAGCAGCCTTGGCATCATTTGGGAACATGTTAGCAATGCAAATTATCCAGCCCAGACCTACTGAATCAGAAACTCTGTGGAGGGGCCCAGTGAGCTGTGTTTTACCATTTTTCTCCAGGTAATTCTGATGTCTGCCAAAGTAGGAGAACTACTGTTCTGGATAAACAGCCTTGCCAAAGTCAATGAGTTAGGAGATGAGAATTACAAAGTTTCATGTGCTTTGTAATTCTCATCTGTGTTTTAGATCTCTGAGGTTTCCACCAAGTCAAATGAATTCTTAACTTACAGACCCAGCAATAGGTGTCCTTTGCAGGACATGCTACACTATTCTTTATTCACTTGCATTGTTGTTTGCCTGTTGTATGCCAGGTATTGGTTTGAAAACAATTCTTACTGCCTCGTGTTGGTTTCATTTGCATTACCTGTATTTCCAACCTGATTCATGTGCACTCAGGGGGCAGGAACACAGGACTCAGGTGGTATTTGCATATGCCATTGTGCCAAAGACATCATTGCCACCTGCTAGCTAATTGACAGGGGTCTATAGGCTTTGCTTTGTCAGAAATGGGAGAGGCTGGCATGTTGAATCAATGTGTTTTCCTTTTCACTTTTATGGCTTGAAATATGATGATAAGCAATGTAGTTGAGTCTAGTTCTTTCAATCTTTTATCCTCGCCACCCTCCTCCCAAGCTGTTGGTTTCTACTTGCCTTTGGATTTGCCCTTGAAATATATCTGCTCATGGAGCATCTTGGCTTCTGTGTTGGTACGTTGGGTTTCGCAACTTCATCCGATTTCAGTTCCGTGCAATAAATAATAGCCATTTTAGCTTGAGTTTTAGCTATGAATAGCTTCTCTCCTCATAACTTCATCTTATATTTATTGCCTAAAATGATAGATTGAAAGTCATCACCTAGCAACTGGCACATTTTTCTCTTGTGGTCTAGTTACTTGTAATGATTGACTATTGCTATCACTTCACTTGCTTGTCCTGGTCAAAAATGGATATAACAGATCTATAAATAGAGGTCCATTTACATACTCTTAAGAATTATCAGTCCAACATACTGAAATGAGTTCATTTGTACAAAACGCTTTGTCTATCAATTTATTTCTCACATCCTCAAAGGAATAGCTGATTGGAGCCTATCTAGGATTTTTACTTACAGCACCTTTATTAGTTCTGTTATCTCAAACCCCAGATCTCCTGTTGGAAACTAGCTTTTGTGTCTCTGTACAGAGAGCAACTAAACACTTCAAGCAAGAAAGAACACAAAAGTTTTCCTATCGCTTTATGTTCATTTCTCGTATATTGCTCTGTCACAAAAAAATTAATGCTTTGTACTTTAAAAGAGCCTTTCATCCCCAAACCTCAAAGAACTTTATAAATAAGTAAGCATGATTATCCACATTTACAGAGCTGTTAAAACTGCATTGTGCACCACTGCCAGATGCAGGCAGAAGCTCACGTTTTTAAATGCATATAAAATTAGTTCGATTTGGTGTCTTAAAAATACATACACACACACACGAGAAAAATTACAAAAATACATACACAAAATTTCCCTAGGTGTGCCAGTTTGAAACTATTATGTACCCCAGAAGAGCCATGTTTTAACCCTGATCCAATCTTGTGGGGTAGCCATTTCTTTTCACTCGTATTCAATATTGTAGGGTGGAAGCTTTTGATTATATTATCTCCACAGAGATGTGATGCGCCCAATTGTGGGTGTGACCTTTTGATTAGATGGAGATGTGACTCCACCCATTCAAGGTGGGTCTTGATTAGTTTATTAGAGTCCTTTAAAAGGGGAAACATTTTGAAGAAACCTCAGATGCAGACACTTGGAGAACAGATGTTTCCGAGCTGACAGAGACGTGGATGTTTGGAGATGCTCAGGGTGCCGAAGGAGAGAGCAGATGCCTAGACAAGGGCAAAGCCCAGAAGGTGACACTAGGTGCCTTCCCAAGAGATGCTAAGCAAGCCAGAATCCAGACTTGTGTCCTGGAGGAACTAAGTGAAGGCCCACAGATGCATAGAGATGAAATTACTGGCATCAGAAGCTGGAAGTAATAGAATTGGGAACAAGGACCAGCAGATGCCAGCCACGTGCCTTCCCAGAAGACAGAAGTGTTCCAGATGGCATCAGCCTTTCTTAAGTAAGGTAACCTCTTGTTGGTGCCTTAATTTGGACATTTTCATGGGCTTTGAATTGTAACTTGTAGTGTAATAAATTCCCTTTATAAAAGTCATTCCATTTCTGGAATATTGCTTTCCAGCAGCGTTAGTAAACTAATACAGTAGGGCTCAACGGATCATGGATATTTACAAAGTTACAATCACAGTAAACCCAAATTTCATTGGTTCTTCCTGCCTCTTACATTATTCAAGTTTTCAGCATCCTGCCAAACTCATGTATGTCTGGATGTCCCCGGGGGCATCTCTCCCGTGCTCAGAAACCAACCATCCTAGCTGAGAGCCTCCTTTGCTTTGATGGGCATCAGTTTCCAATCAGGTGCTGGATCCTACTTTCCCTCCATCATTCTGCCAGACACCTTCACAAAGTTAGCCATGGACCCAGGTGTGCAAGATGCACAGCACCCAGTACCTTGCAGCGACATAGGAGAGAAGGCACTCTTCCCTCTGTATTATGCTGTTAGAAGGGGGCGCAAGGCAGAGCAGCTCATGTGCCAGGCTTCTGCAGGTGGCTCTTCTTTACAAAGGAGTGAGTTCTATTATTCCTTACTCTTCCCCATGGAGAGGTTGGCTCAGAGATGTGGCCTGATGGTGAACTCATGCTGGACTCTGAACTTTGAGTCTCCTGTGTGCTGGATGCCATCCTTTGTCCCACCACATCCACTTTCCACCCTTCCCTACCCTGGTGTGTGCCCGGGAGGCTGACCCGTGCACAAGAGGAAAGCAGCCCTTTCTCTCTCGGAGCTGCCCTGACACCCTTGGCTAGTCCCGGAGTTCTCCTGCTGAACATGGAAATCTCATACACCCTCAACCTCAGATGAGGCCCTTCTATGAACCTGATGGGTCAAAACAAAAACAAGGCCACTCTGTGGAACACAGACAAAGACGTGAACCCACCCAAGCCACAAAAAATGACAAAACGTTTTGGCTGGAAGAGGGGGATGCTGTCAGGGGTAATTGTATGAGTGGGTATCCTAATAAATCTTATCTAGAAGGAGGGAGCAATGGAGTGAGGCTAAAACTGGAATGGGTTAAGAAGCTGCCTTAGCCCTGCTTCCTACCAGCATCCAATCCAGAGCAAAGCTTCTTGCTTCTTGAAACCCTTCCCCAAATCACCCTCCACAAGCCCAAATCTTTAGACACAGGTCCTTTCTAACACCCTCCTTCCTGGCACTCTTCATGGTTCTCTATGGCGTGCGTTCTCGCTCACCACAATGAACAACAAACGCAACGGGTTCAACTATGGGTGGGCTGCCACTGTCTTGATGGGGGGCACTGACCCCAAAATGGGCTCCCTTGCCCTTTGGGGGACCCAGCAACACATGGAGGGTGAGAGTAGAAAGAGGTCAGCGTTCTTAGTTCCCTGTCTTCCTCCCTTGGGCAATGTGGCCCCTCTTTCCACCTTCCAGAAATCACCCAGGCGCTCCTGCATTATTAGTTCTGAGGCACTGCACCAGCCCTTGTTGGTTTTTCTAAATTCTGACCACACCTTTTAATAAAGCTCTTCAGCCACCCAGTTTGACATGAGAGTGCCCTCTCTTTCCTACTGGGACCTTCAAGGACCCAAGGTTTCTTACTGCTTCCTGCTTATTACACCTGACCCTTTTCTCTTAGGACGTGGTCTTCGCAGGACACTTTCCAGTCCTCTTAGAAATCAGCTTCTGGCTGGCTGCCTCCCCAGCTTGCCAGCCACATCCCAGAGAGGGCAGACTCATGCTTTGACAAGCCATCCCTTCTGTTCCATTGTCCAATGTCATTGAATAGTTAAGAAAGTCCCTCAGAAATTATTAAATTTGCAGGTCAGCTGACTGGTGTAACTTTCCTTTCCTCTTTCCTAATGCTGTGTCAGAGAACGGCAATTCCACACCGGTGTGGAAATCAAGTCCCAGAGGAATGAAAATTAGGCTGACACAGACTTAAGCGAGGATAAGCCCATTTTCACTATGAGGAAAGTTCAAGGAATATTAAGAGATGCATCAATGGCCCTAGTTTAATGAACACATTTAGAAATATTTAGTATTTTGACACCTCCTTTTTTTTTTTTAAATTCTTTTCCTTTTCTTTTAAAAACCAGTCACAGATTGTAAAGCCCAGAGAACACAGTAGGCAGATTTCCTTTCACGACATCTATTCCACAAGGAAATGCAGATCTTGTCACAGAATTTTAAGTATTGGAACACGATTTCTTCTCCTCCTGACTTCATTTGGCTTTATTATTGTTTTATAAAAAATGACACACTTTCTTTTTAAATATGTGAGTTTGGAAAGCTTTCTGGCAGATGCAATTGTTTCAAAATTACATGTTGGGACTACATTTCTTTGTTCCCATGGGAATACATCTTCACTTTTATAATATAAGTCAGTGTGAAAGTAAGATTTGCTTTAAGAAAATGATTTTAGAGCCTACTGCAGGACCAGGTGTAGTCCATCAACTGACTGCAGAAATATTATCAGCAGAAAGCCCCATGACTCGAGGGTTCTTTGAGGAAGACTTAAGGAGAGTTTTAGAAGGATTTTAGAAGAGGGAGTATGTACAGTTTCAGAAACATTTTAATTGCCATTGAAAAAGAAGGGGAGGAGGTCAACAAAGGAATCCCCTGTTTCTAATGCATTACCTCCAAGGCTCAGCAAAGCTACCTGGAGACACTTCTTTGGGGATCATTTTCCACTAAAGACTGAGGAAAATTTTATTTTCTCCTAATGGGTAAGTATTTTCACATAAAATAAGTATTTTAAATAAAAATGGATATTTTATAGAGATGGGAAATTTTGCGTGAACGTGAAAGTAATACATGAGACTTCAAGGAAATTTCAAGTTTGTGGGCCATGTTCTTAGATCCTGAGGGAACATTTAGATTTTTGTATCTGCTATTAGGCAACTTCTACAAGTTAATGTCCATATACAGAGGGTGATCAATTCTTTTTAATTTAGGCAATAAGGAAGTGTCTGGCTTCTCAGCTGTGTGCGGTGAGGTACTTACCCTCTCTAAGTCTTCAGTTTCCTGATCTGGGGAAATAGTCATACACTGGTTGTGAGGATTATTCGCCATACACACTTCAATTGCATAGCACAGTCCCTGGCCATTGCATGTGTCAACTATTTGTGTTAGTTCCCTAAAACTGCTGGGATCCAATATACCATAAATGGGTTGACTTTTATAAAGGGGATTTATCTGGTTACAAATTTACAGTCCTAAGTCCATGACAATGTCCAAATTAAATATCAACAAGAGGATACTTTCACTCCGGAAAGGCCAATCGTGTCTGTGGTTTTTCTGTCACATGGGAAGTCATATGGTGGCATTTGCTATCCCTTCTCTCCTGGGTTGGTTTCAAACTGGCTCCTGTGTGTTCATCTAGTTTCTCCTGGGACGTTTTCTTCTTCAAGCGTCCTTCACTTGGTTCCATTTCTGCTCCCTGTGTCGGCTCTTAGCTCCTTCTATGTTTTCTTCCTTTTATTTTCTTCACAGAGAACTCCAGTAAAAGGATGAAGACCAACCTTGTCACATCTCCATGGTAGCAATCTTATTAAAAGGTCCCACCCAATATTAGGTCTGCACCACAAGATTAGGTTAAAAGAACATGGCTTTTCTGGGGTACATAACAGTTTCAAACCAGCATACTATTACTGCATATATATTAATCTTTTAATTTAAAAACAAATATTCCTTAAGAATGTGAAGGAGGCTTAAAGTGTTCTTTAAGATCCTATATTCTAGAGGAAGGGGTATGGGATGTATGGAGTTTTTCTTTTTTGTTTTTATTTCTTTTTCTGGAGTAATGCAAATGTCCTAAAAATGATCACGGTGATAAACAGACAACTGATGATAATGTGAACCATTGATTGTATACTTAGGATTGTATGGTATGTGAAGATATTTCAATAAAAATAAATTTTAAAAAAGATCTTATATTCTATTGATCGTTGTTCTCTTTTCTAGGAACATATTAGATGTTTCCCAGACAGTTATATGGATCGATTTAATTAAGAAGTTGGAATCAACAAAACCAGTAAGAGAAGGGAGAGACCAAGAGTTGCCAGCATGTGCCTTGCCATGTGGCAGAGGTGCCCAGGATGCCTGGCAGCATGTCTTCCGGAAGAAAGCATTGTCTTAATTTGGACATTTTCTCAGTTTCAAAACAGTAAACTAATAAATTCCCACTCTTAAGCCAACTCATTTTGTTCTATTTTCCTGGAGCAGCCTAGGAAACAAAAACAGATATTATATGACCTAGCAATTCTACTCCTATGTATACACCCAAGAGAAATGAAAACATATGCCCACACAAAAACTTGTTCGTGAATGTTTATAGAAGTATTATTCATAATAGCCCAAAGAAGGAAACAACCCAAATGTCCATCAGCTGATGAATGGATTACCAAAACGTAGTATATCCATATAATGGGATATTCATTTAGCAATAAAAAAGAATAAAGTACTGATCTATGCTACAATGTGGATGAATCTCAAAAATACTTTGCTTCGTGAATGAAGTCAGTCCCCAAAGACTGTGTATTCTATGCTCTCATCCATGTGAAATGTCAAGAATAAGCAAATCTAAAACAGATTCATGGTTGCTGGGTGGGGCGTTACAGGAGAGTGTGAAAGAATGGGGGCATGACTGCTAATCGGTACAGAGTTTCTTTTGGGGGTTTTCAAAATGTTCTGAAATTAGATTGTCATGATGGTTGCAAAACCCTGTCAACACTGAACAGCATTAAAGAGCATTGAATTGTAAACTTGAAGTGAATGCATTGTAGGGGGTGTATTGGAGACACTTGGGAATTTGCATGGGAATGTACTTACCTGGGTTGAATATTGACTAGGAGGCTTTCTAATCCAACAAGAAGTGCTATTGGATTTTTAAAAAGTGGCAGCTCCTAGAAATCGGGCTTTCTGCTCCTTTCTGTTCCTTTTGTACAATAGTAGTGGTGCTTCTCAAACAGCCCGCATTTCCTGTAGGGCAAGTGGTACAGTATTAAATCAGAGGGAACTTTCTGAGGGAACAACACTATTCTTTGCAAGGCTTAGAATCTCTTTTCAGGTTTTACCTTCCATCCAAGTATCGATTGAGCAGGACTCTGCTTAGTTTACAAGGTATTAGGCACTGTCAGGCTATGATGTTAGAGCTCCGAGGCCACCCACTACAATGGGTTGACTGTCATTATGGAGGGAAAGTACAGAAGGGAAGCTGGTGGATTAAGGAACAGAAGCATTTTCCTTATAGGACGCAGAGGCTTAGCTCAAAATCAGTGCCCCTGGAGCCTGAGGCTCATTGACAAAAGTAAGTATGTCATTGGGTGGTGCAGGGCTGCCTTTTAGACAGGCAATCTGTGTTTCCTTTTATATGATAGGCTATTTCAGGATACACTTTTGCCCATTTTTTAAATATATATATATGTAAATATATAACTCATTTGGAAATTTAAAATGCTGCCTGTTGGTAATTGTGAGTAGTAATATTAGATGGTGGTTTGGTACACGGTGAAAAGGGCAAATTATTTTGAGTCAGAAAAGTGGAGTCCAAATCTTGTCTGACAGTTTAAAGTGGTGGACTTGGGGCAAGCCACGTGAATCCTTTCTGTGCTTTGGACCCTTGCTCTATAAAATAGGTTAGTAATTGTATCTGTCGTGGAGGGTTGATCCGAGGGTTCAATGGGGGTGATGTCTGCCAAAGGGCCTTTGAAAAGGGTAAAGGGCTCATGGTCATCTTTGTGGTACGTGATCTTTTCTCAGGTTCCCAGTGAGGGTGAAACCCCCTGTCTTCGTGGCTCCACGTGGGTGAGGTGTCAGCCTGTAGATGTCTAGGTGAGATTTATTGCTTTGTTGGCTGTTTGGGGGCACGATCTTTACCTTTGGCTGTTGGGGTCTGAGAGGTGTTCAAAATACCTTTCCCAGAATCCTCCTGGGGGGGGGTTGCTGTGGCATAAATCAAGGATATTTGGTAGGCTTTTCATACACTCAGGCAGCAACTATTAACTGAGTGATCATCTGGCTCAGCGCTTGGGGAAAGTGGCTCCCTAGACTGAAAGCCACTGCTTCTGGGAGCTTACATGCCAGTGGAATAAGAAATCCAATAATCAATGAGATAAATAGATAATTTCAGAGAATTTTTGGTGCTATGCAGAAAGTAAAGCAAGATAAGAGGTTAAAGAGTGGAAGTGAGGACACTTTTAAATATTTCCCCCCTTTTTATTTTGAACTATTTTAGATCTACCAAAAAGTTGAAAGAAAGTATGCAATGAGCACCCATTTTCTCTTCACCTAAATTCATCAATTATTGACATTATGCCACAGTTGTCTCCTCTCTCCCTTTTACGTGTGCATGCCTGTATGGGTACGTATATACATGTGTGGGTTTTTGTTGTTGTTGAACCCTTTATAAGTTACAGATAGCATGATACTTTAAATAGTCCAGCAAATGTTTTCCAAGAACAGAATATCCACTCATATCACCACAAGTGCCATTATGACTCTCAAAAAATTTAACAGAATATAATAACATGATTTTGTATGGACTAGAATTCAAATTTCCCTCAATTGTCCCAGTAATACCCCTTGAACTGTTTTTATTTTTGTTGTTGTTGCTATGATGGTTTGTGTGTGAGCATATTATTTGGGTCATGAAAAAACCTTCCCTACAGATGTGCCATCTGAGAAAATACCAAGTTGTTGAGAAAGAACCAGTTGTGTGATAATCTGCAGCCTGAGCCTTCCAGGTTTGGGGACAGTTGAGGCCCCAAGAAGGAGCAGACCGGTGTGCTGGAGAAGTCGCAAAGTCAGGTATAAGCTCAAGGGAGAGGGTTGGGGTGAGGGAGGGGAAGCAGCTGGAAGCAGCTGGTGCTGGTAGCAAGTTGAGTTTTACGCTAAGTTGAAAGAGCAACCATTGGAGGATTTTAAACTGGGGGGCAATAGGATCTGATTGGGGTTTTGCTTTCTAAAATGTCATTGTGACAACGTACATATAACATCTTGCCATTTTAACCATTTTTAAATGTACAATTCAGTGGCACTGATTACATTTACAATGCCGTGCCACCATCACGACTATCTGACTTTGTCATCATCCCAAACAGAAATTCCACACCCACAAAGCAGTAACTCCCATTCCCCTTTCTCCCTCAGTCTCCGGCAACTTCTAACTGCCTTTCCATTACTATGGATCTGCTTATTCCCGACAGTTCATATAAGTGGGATCCTACAGGTTTCGTCCTTTTCGTCTGACTTATTTTACTTAGGGTAATGCTTTCATTAGGTTCATTCACGTTGTTACCTGGATTAGCGCTTCGCTCCTTTGTGTGGGTGAGCCCCTTTCCATTGCATGGGACTTACGTTTAAAAACATCATTCTCTCAGGTGGAGAATGGACTGGGGTGGGCAAGGGGAGTTGCTGGAAGATCCTCTCTGGGGCCCACATGGCAGATGCTCATGCAGGTTTTATGCTCAGGTGAACCTGCTCCAGCCTCAGCCACACATTCTCCTACAACCCTCGAAACCACTGACCCTGTGCTGAGTCCAAACTTTATTAAATCTGCAAACTTGAGGCCATGGCATGGAGGCCAGTAGTTTAGTTTTTGTCTCTCCAGGCATGTTTGAGCAATTTATGAATATTTGCTTACATTTTAAAATCTTACTATTTTATAAAAATAAACAGAAAACGAAATGACAAAAGTTCTGAGACTTGAGTTAAGAAGTGTGGGCCTGTGTGTCTAATGTAGTGAAGACTGAAATGGAAATTATTAATGATGTCATCAGTGGTGAATCTTATTTGCAGCCAAGTGACTCTGTGCTCAACTGAGAAGGACAAGAAGAAAATTAAAGCACATAGATGGCATGCTGGAAATAGGTAATAAAGCCTCCTGTTAAAGCGAGGGGCAGATAGGAACTGTATACTACATTTTAGCTTCTCTCAGCACCAAGTACCTTCTAAAACGCATAAAAGCCTATTGTATGATTTTCCAAATGTTAGGCTTTTTGATAAAATTTCTCAGATCACATTAGTCAGGGTAATTAACACAAGCTGCCACAACCGACAAATCCTGAGGTCTTGATGGCTCTGCACTACGGTTACTTTCTTTGCTTGGGTGAAGGACGATGTGGGTGGGGTGTCTCCCTCCCTGCAGCTGCAGCACCTGCCATGGGTGTCCCCTCCCCGCAGCTGCAGCACCTGCCAAGGGTGGCCCCCTACCTGCAGCTGCAGCACCTGCCATGGGTGGCCTCCCAGGCTGCTCTATGTTGCCTTGGCCTGGGGCTGGGGGGGTCAAGACTCACCACTTCTTCTCAAATTCCCTGAGGCCCCAGTCAGGCACATATACAGCTGAGCATTTCCGGGGTGTGATATGGATGAGAGTCCTTGAAATATTTGGTGAGCGCCAATTTTCTCTCCACAGGTACCATATGTGAAAGAGGCCTGTGGCAGACAGCTTAAGTCAAGCTCTGATTCAGGCCCTTGGGTGACGAGGCAAAAGAGGGTGCTCGTGGCTCAGATAGTCCAGGCCATGCAGATACAGAACTGGGGAGAGTTTGGGATGAAAATGGTGGCTTCTATCTAATCAAGCACGCATTTATCTGGAGCATTCTCACCTGCCATTAGATACCCACCCTTCCAACACCTGCAGCTGCAAACCGCTGCAAGGCAGCATTTGGAGAGGTCAGCTCAGCAGCTACCATCACCCCTGCCACGGACACTGAAGATGCAAATTCCAATCATTCGATGGGCTAAATTCAGAAATACAATTCTTGGCTTCAAAAGCACAATTGATCTGGAGGTTTACTGGGTACCTGGGAGGCTCTCCCTCAGCTGGGCTCAGGCACAGGCAGTCCCGTGGACTGGGCTGTAGCAGTTCATCTTCCTGTCCACTTCCCTTCTCTGTGTCTCCTGAGGGGAAGGCAGGTGCTGAAATGGCTCTTTGGGCAGATGCTAGCCAGCTCTGCAAGGCTCTTCTGTTCTGCATCTGTTCTCCTTCCTCCAGGGATCACTTGAGGAACTAGAGTATCTGGCCCTCTGTCAATCCTAGCTGCCAGTGGGAAAGGCTGCCCAGTCATTCTTGCTACCCACATTTGCTTCTGTGGCATTTCAAGAATATGTACCCGAGGTATCCTGTTAAGAGCCCAAAGTTTGGAGTCATGCAGGCCTAAATGCCAGAGATGTTTACCACGCGCCACTTTGGCTGTGCATACTAGCCCCCCACTTCCCTTAGCAGAGCCTCGGGACTCATTCTGGCTGGTGGGCTATGCGCAGACCTCCTCTCACAGAAGAGCACGGGGGTGGGTGTTTCCTGCTTCTCTCTCCCTCTACCTTATGGGCCTGGAATCCAGGTTTCCCACCTGTTAGAACCTCCGCAGTCAGCCTGGGTCGCCGAGAGTCAGTGTGGAGCAGATACTGCCCTCTACCCCACAAACCTGAATCGGGCATGTAAGTAAGTGAAAATGAAACTTTGGGGGTGTTAAGATACTAACATTTTAGGTTATCTGAACATAACCTAACCTATTAGACAAGTACAGGACTTAAAATCACATCCGGTGGTGGGGGTGGGGGGTGCAAGGGTAGTTCAGTGTTAGAATTCTTGCCTGCCATGGGGGAGACCTGGTTTTGATTCCCGGCCCATAGCATCTACCCCAACCCCAACCACCACCACCCCCCAAATTTCAACAAATGGTGCTGGAATAACAGGATAGCCACATGGAAAAAGAATGAAATGTGACCACCGCCATACAGCATACCAAAAGAAGTCACATCCTGGCTCTGTCACTTACCATTTTGGGCCTCCACTCCCTCATCTGTAAAGTGGAGATAATGACACCAACTGCAGGATCTGTGGGGTCCTTTACCTGCCCTCTGGGCACTGCTCCCCACCACTCGACTCCATGAGATTCCTATGCTCCCGTCAATCTAAGGCTCTCTTTTGCCACCAAGGCCAGCCAAGCAGAGATCCACAACAACTCTCTTGGACACACTGACTGGCCAAGGGGTTGGCCTGTGACCCCAAAATGGCTCATCAGAGTCTATTTGCAGGACATTGTGAGAGAGGGTCATTTTTCACATGGCCAAGGCCATGAGGTGCCAGCTTTCTCATTCAAGCCAACAGAGAAGAAAGCAGCACCTGTAGCTATTGAGAGACCTATCTGTGGGTGCCAGCTGGCCCCCAATGACTTTTCAAATACATGACCAAATAATTGTCTCTCTTTCTCCCTCTGTCTTTGCTTAAGGTAATTTGAGTTGGGTTTTAATCACTTGCAACTGAGAGAGTCCTGTCCAATGCCCCTACCATGGAGGGTTACTGTAAGGATGGTATAAAACAGTGCATTGAAACGCCTGCCACGTTACAAAGGTGCCAAACATGGTTGCTGTTATGATTGAAGATGGTTGTTAGGCGGCTCCAGCCATGATCACAAGTTTCTTGCTTAGTCTTTGTTCTCAGTCGTAAGAGTTGATGGGCTTACAAGCCGAGACCATATTTTGGCCCCAACAGAACTTTTCCCACCTGCTTGCACATAGCTGCTGTGCCCTTTCCTGCCTTTGAGGGGTGTCGTAAGAAGCAGCTATTTGGAAACCTTGATCCCATATGCCATAGGGACACTTTCCACTGCTTTATGCAGGGTCCCACCTATAAAGATGCATTAAATTTTTTTCTTAGACTTGCGTGGGAGGCAAAACTTGGCTTCCTCCAAGGTCATACTTTTCTGACTTTTTTACCCCCATCATCAGAGAAGACTGAAGTCCTGTTTCCAGGGGTTGGAGATGCAGCCCTAATCATAGTGTATTGTCTGAGCACAATTTCTTCTTTTTTTATGTAAAAAATGCATATGGCTTTTGTATTCTTCTCCATTATACATCCAAGTTTATTTTTATGGACATTGTAAATCTTGGATCTGATCGCTTTGATTGCCTCCAAGGTTGACGTGAAATTTATGGCCCCTCTTTAATAATGATGGCAAAAATATATCGGCTACAACCTACATCTTTGGCTTGATCTTTTAATTGCTCTACAGTTTTTCTGATCCTGATTTTAGTTTATTTATAGCTTTCTGTTTTATGGTATAAATTTTTGTGAATTGCCTCAACTACTTTGTGGAAATAAATGGGTTATGAATAAGTAAAAACATTCATATAAACATAAAAAAAAAAGAGAATTGACAAGCTTGAAATTGTACCATATGAGGGCACAGGATGTGTTCTTGGTTTCCTACTAATAGCCATCTTATTCCCCAACCTCAGCCGAATTGAGCAATACATTGAACATCAACAACAGAAAGGTGTTTAAAATTTCAACAGAAACGGCACACAAAAAGGCACAGCCGATATATTTGTTGTCCACAGAAAATGGAAAGCCCTCATTTGAAGAGGATCCGTTAATACCAAATCTGGAGGGCAGTTGAAATCAGCATTTTAAAGAACGGTCTTTTTGCTGCTGCTTAAAAAATTTTTTTTTATCAAAGACAATAAGGAAAAATACAACTTTTCAACAGAAGTGCCATTATATTTTTAACTCCACACTTTGAGGCAGAAACTGTGCATTATCTTTACAACGTACAGTCATTATCTGGCTACCTGGTCTTTCAGACTCTTAGAAGCATCGAGGAGCTCAAAGAGGGTCAAAGAAGCTGCAGCAGAAAGAGGCCTAAAGATCTCATGCCTGTTTAATTACCTGACATCCCTCTGAACAGAATTCATTTCGAGGACTGGACCTGGTCTGTGCGATTTCCCATTGTATTCCTAAGGCCTGGCATGCTACTTCCCATGGAAGGTGTCCACCAGCTGCTCATGGAATGTCTCGTGAGCATCACCCTTCTTCCTGCGAGAGGAAAACTGCTGTGTACTGAGTCAACTCATAGCGGCTACATTTCTTCCACTCCCATATTTTCTTCACCAGTTAAATTCGGTGCTGTCACTTAAGAAAGAAGTTCTTATAATGGACTCTATCCACGGCTGGGGTTCAGAAGGTCCTCGAACTCCCTGAAACCATATGCAAATGTGCGCGTGCTGGGGACATTTTTTGAAGAGAGCATTCATCGCATGCAGCAGAGTTTCAAAAGTACTTTGTGACCTTGAGGAGGTTAAGAGCCACTTATGTAAGGGATTAATTGTCTAGCCTTGTGCCTGTGTCTAGCACAGAGGAGGGCTTTAATAAATGCGTGTGTCTTCTAATGCTTGAGATTTTGTGCTTCCCCGTCAGTAGCAGCTGGGACAGCTGTGTGAGCTGGGCTAAGAATTTAATCTCTTTACACCTTATTTCTTCACCTGTGAAATGGGACAAAAACTAACAGAATATTGTCGGGATTAAATGAGGTAATCAAAAGAAAGTTTGACCCACATTGAGCACTGGGTTAACGCAGTCATTGCTTTTGTTCGAGGAATTAAATTGTACTGAGACCTTTAGCACATACTCACCAGGATTGATTCTCATTATAATAATTTTTGTTTTTCAAAATGAAATAAAATATATAAAATTTTTTTAAGTATTTTATTTTTAGGCAGCATTTTCATTCAATGATTTTGGAATGCAATAGAAACAAATATAAAGGAAAACCAAAGGCAGAGATTTCATCTGTCTTGACCTAGGTCAGAGAGGATACTAACCCGACTGAAGTTTTGTTTTTAAACTCTTCAGTCTCTTTCTCCCTTCCTTCCACACACATCTCCATCACTGTGTGTACACACAACACACGCACACAACGCGTTTTCAGATATATCATCTCCTGGGAGTTGATTCCTTCTGAATCCATCTGTAAAATACAGTTCTGAACACAGCCTCTCTGTAACTCCCTAATTTAACTTTTGAATAGGGTGTCATCAAAGGAAGAATACTAAAAGTGACAAATTTGATACCACTTGTTCTTTTTTTTTCGAATTCTTTGAAGGACTTACTATTTTTCTTCCTGGTTCCCTTGTGTCCAAGAATGAATTTTATAGATTTTGGTTTAACTGATGAAAATCAACACCTGCTGGTAACGAGTGAAGTTGCCAACTGAGGGAGCTATCTGCTGCTGCGATTGCTCAAATTGTGATCCAAGTAGCTGCTTCCTCTGAAAAGTTTCGCTGTGACACTTGTAAGAGAAAAACGTGTAAATTTAAAAGTCTCCTTAAGAAGACCTAAGAAGGAATATGAGGTACAGTGTGCTAGAAGCTTCCAGTTTTTCTAATGTGTGCTTTTATGTGAAAAGCAAAATTGTTGATAGGGTTGTAGAAAATTAGAATTGGACTTGAAATTTTGTGCTGTGAAGGGAAGGATATTGGAGGTCATCTATTCCCCCTAAAATTTCAAAGGGGAAAATTGATATCTACGGGGGCATGAGCTTTGGCCAGGATTATCCAACTGTTTTCCTCTCTCCTATCCACAGCTGGTAACATGGCTAGGATCCCATAGGCTTAGAGGGCTGAACAGATACTAGGTTCTTGCAAAATATTATTAATAGCAGTTGGCAAGTTTGTTTTTAGTCTACCTTCTGACCTCAAAGACTTTATCCCCTTTTTGGGGGCTCTTATATCACTTATTTCCTGAGGGGCTTTACATTCACCTGGTTAAGAGAATATATTGCATCAAGCAAACGAATGGCTTAGAACAGCATTTCCCAAAGTGCTTATACTATTGGGCTTAGTTGATATTCTCCTGGGGAAAATGTTTGATGCATTAGTTAACTTTGAAAATGCTGCATTGAACAAATATACATGATTATTTCCTGCAGGACTTCTCAGAGCCTTTAAAATGCTAATGTGAATTATGAGACTCTAGGAGCTGATAAAAAAATATATATATATATTTAGTGTTTTCAGAGTTTACTTGGCTATGGAACCTCTTGCCCCTTTCCCCAACCCCATCATCTGAGAACAAGAGTAGGAATTAAGCTATTATTCCTCCAGATATATTTGCATTTTGATAAGGGATTCCTTCAAGAAAAAATTATTTGTTGAGCTGCTTACTCTCTGTCTTAGGATATAAGATCTTTAAGGGGAGGAAAAATGTCATTCTTCTCTGAGTTACCAACACCCAGCCCAGTGTATGAAGAGTTCCTGGCCCATTGCACAAACAACCCAGGGTCATATATACTTGTTAAACGAATGAATGAATAAACCAAAACAGACTCCAAGCCCCCTAAGGCTTACTTTCTGGAGATAGAGTTCAAAACATCAATAGCAACTACATTACCTAAGAGACCTTCTGTTGCACTTCAATTTTGGATCACCAATCTACAGTGCTGGGATAAAAATTCTTAAGTCAAGAAAAAAAATTGATAAAGAAAATTATTAAGAAAAAATATTGTTATCACAGCCTTTTCCTTGCTCAGTAGAGAAAATTCAATGGTTGCTATGTTGGTTTTTATGCTTTTATGATGCAGAATCAGAATAATAGGTAAAGAAAAGCAGAGCGGGAGAAGAATAAAGGGGAAAATTGCATGGAACAGGGCTGAGATGTAGAAGAGGAAAATGGAAATGGAGGGAAGAGGGGTTGGGGAAAACAAGAGCCAGAAACGCTAGTAGCTGAGAAAGTTCTTTTTGGGAGTTGAGAATGTGAGGAAGAGGAAGATTTGGGTAAGGAAAAGAAGCATCTGTCTTTTGGATGGAAGATAGTGAAGTGGCATGTGCTGGGAGAAGGATATTTTTTAGACATTTTCTGTACCACACAGACCCACTCTGTAAGTTTCATGAAGGACAACGTAACACCTGGAATTGCTTTCAATTACGTTTTTTATCCTGTTGGATTTCTTTGCAGAGGCTAGGCCATGGAGGGATCTTGTAATATTTGGGTTACCCTACCAAAAGGACAGAGAGGGAAAATATGAACTCTAGCAAACTGCATTTCTCATGAGAAAGGGGACATATTCACCTGTGAAACAACTGTATATAATTCACATTATCCAGTCCCACTTGACCTTCACCCTGGTGTTGTGCAAAATCAGACGAATGTGATTGTGTTTGTTAAAGTTTTTTTTAAAAAAATTGATTTCTCAATATACATACAAACATGAAAGGCAATGGAAAGTTATTTTATAATGCACATCTATCTGTATGCCATAAAAATGTACAAGAAAGATAAGATATACAAGAAAGATAACATATTAACAATTCCAGCGATTTCATAATCTCCATAAGAAATCTTCTCAATCAGGGACAGCTCTTGGCAACATAAATCACCAGGGAACTGGGAATGCATTTGAGGCTCTCTCTAGTATACGATATCCAGCCGTGCAGTGTGAATTTACTAGGGCTCAGGGAGGAATTTTAAGATATTCAGAATAATCTTAGGTCAGCAAATTATTTTGGTGGCTTCAACTGAGCTTCTCAGATAGCCATTATATTTATCCAGGCAAACATGAGTTCCCAAAACAATGAAATGGCAGGACCACTTTTCTTTGTAGTGGCAAAGTGATATCTAGAGGAATCTTCTTACTTCTGGCTTGGAGAGAATCTTCTACCTACAGCTTTTATCTACTTCAGAAAACGCATCTTCAGTCTTTATGACTATGAACTATTTTGCTTAATGTGAAGTGTTGGTAGGAGTTGCTAGGCTCAGTAGGAAAGAGAAGAATAAGTTGGGAAGAACTTGGCACTAAGTTTAATTCGGTTCACCTAACGTTTGTTGAACAACTATTACGTGTCATGCAATGTGGATGTACATATGAACAAGATGAGCGCCGTGCCCTTGGGCAAAGGGGCAGGGAGGAGAAAGGAAAAAAGTAAAATGGGTTTGAAAAGTCATTTTGAGATGGAAGGAAAAGAGAATGGAGTAGAAGAGGAGAGAAGTAAAGAGAGAAGGATATCAAGAAAGGCACACTGAAAGAGAGAGCTAAGTGAAAGATGGAGGAATAGCAGGGGGAAAGGAAGGAAATGATGAGTGAGAGAGACAAAAAGAAGAGAAGGAATGGTCGGAAACGGTCCCAGAAAATCGGGGTGGGGGTGGGGGCTCCAGCATTAGCTCTTCTAAAGAGGCTAAGTGGGAAAAACGTGGCCCCATTTTCTGTGTTCTTAACCTGCATGAAGAGAGAGAGAGGGAGAAATTTTGCCTTTAGAGTTACAAGGTGTGTGGAGAGATTTAGAAGGTTAATACATAGGATGGGTATGCTAATATAAAGTTATTGCAGGTTTTGATTCTGGAAATCTTTTCTGGAAAAAACCTAGGTTCTCAGTAAACCTGTAATAAAAAAGGTGATAGGGGTCTCTTTTCCTTTTCATGCAATCTATAAGTGCCTTTTCCCTTCTGGGAAAGAAGTGTTTGTCTTGTACAACTTAAGGCAATTCATCATATTTAGTAAAGTCATAGTGTCTATAAGTACTCATTATGATGCCTTCTTGAGAAAAGGAAGGGTTTAAATGGTAGTTTAGAGGAGGTAAAATGGCCTGTTGTTTATATCTGCTGCATCATATTATTCAAGGGAATTTTTTTTTTAATTTGGAAAAAAAATTGGCATTTTCTAAAAATGGGGATGACAGCTGGAGGGTTCCCAGAACTAGAGAGATGGCTACAAAAAATCTGTCCAGGAGATAATCCCAGATTTCTGGGCAGGTGTGTTTTCAATGTCAGCATCTCTATTGATAAAATACAAATAGCTTACACTGGGTGGCCACCTGAGAGAGAGGGAGATGGGAGGTGCTGAGAAATGCCATAGATCAAGTTATCATAAGCACTTAGGACTCTCTGGGGTGAGAGTAAGTTGGTGGGCCAAGATCTGTTGTCCCATCTCTTTCCAGGGTGTTCTCATATCTGGGGGTCAAGAGACTGTCTGTTTTGCCCAGCTGTATCCCACACTGATGCTTTCAACAGCAATAGCAATCACACTGGGGGGAATTGGTGTTGGGGGAATTCTGTGTGCTGGGAACTGGAGGGAGGCCACCAATTCATTTTACATACATTATTTCTCCAGGAAACACAGCATAATTGAGGACAATTTTCCACCATGAATTGCATCATTAGCTAACACAGGGAAAGTGAAATGCTGTTAACTTTTCTTTTCCTTTTGCAAAGCTGATGAGCTGAAGAAAATAGAAATGAAAAGTTTAATGCAATTTTTTTTCAAGGATATATGTTGAAAATCAGAATCAAAACACTTTTACACAGTATTAGAAATCCCACATTTTAATACATTGCCATGCACATAAAGAGTCAAGTAATGCTGAATATAAAATAGTTGAATATACAAAATGATAAAGCAGATTTCCAAGCCCGATAGAGATCATGCTCATAGCTTTGAGGGGGCAAAAATCAGTACAGTTTCACTGTCATCAATTTAAAAAGAATCATACCCCCCCAACTCTTTTTGAAAAGAACTCAACACATGAGGAAACATTGTAAGAAAATATAAAGTAGACCCAAAGGGAACTGGCAAATTGATAGCTGCTTAAGATAGGGAAATCAGTGGTTCAAAAGGGCAGTTCAAAATAGTGAGCACGATAATTCTTATGTTTAGAGAAAAAAATGTTTCTAAACATCTTATGCCCTGGAACCCAAGGGAATTAAAGTGAACATCCAACAAAAAGGCACTCTTGTACCACATAACTTGATTGTGTCCTCCTAAGTCTGGTCCTGGGAGCTTTTCTAACCCTGGGAGCTTTTACTCTAGTCCCGTGCATGTTGAAATAACCACAGTTGTGGGCAATGCATAAGGAGAAAACTTATTTAGTGAACCACTCTTGGGGGACCAACACAGTTCAGACTGTTTTAATGACTCACTTAAGGAAGCTATTAAAATGTCTACCATCTACACAGGGCTTTTGTGTTATGAAACGTGCTTGTTCACCACAGTGAATTAGTGCTGCTCTTTGTAAAAGAGCGGACCAGTTCTTTTCATCAGATGGTTTCCTTCATACCCTATAGAGAGTACTGGCGTTATATTCCATTCACACTGTGTAATTCTTGTTCTTTTCCTTCCTAGCACACATACTAACTAATGTACAGGAGCTCGCCAAGGAAGTTTGATGTGGCTGTTTGCTCCTGTGATCCTCAATTTATCAACTTCATGCACTTTCATTGGTCTTCTCCAACCCTGGGAACTGTCAATCGGCCTGCTCTAAGTCATGCCTGACCCTCCCTCCCTGGACGGGGCCACAGTGCTCTCCATCCTTGAGGGTGGAGAAGGGGTGAAAAATGGGTGCCTTGGCCACAGGCTCTGCAGATCAGCCCCAATAGACTGGAAAAAGCATGTGTACATGTAAAATACTGACTGCTACTGTCTCATTTCTTTCTTTTTCTTTTCTAAGTCTGGAATGGAGGCTGAGAAATAGCAGCTTTGAGGAGGAGGCATAAAGTAAGGGAAAGAACTCATTGAAGGAAGCCTGTAACTCAGGTCACCGTGATAACTGCACATGTATTGGTGGCACATGACAGCTTCTCCCCTTTCCTCATATTATCCTCCAAACAACTTTGTCTGCTAAGGAAGGCCAGGTAGCATCCAAACAGTTGAGCAGAGATCCAGAGAGATTAGGCAATTTCTATTATTTCAGTAGTATTGAATTTAAAACATTTACTTCCACTTTATCAGAGGAATGCCAGTCTCCACAAAGTCCTAAGAATAACCCAAGTGTATAAACCACAGCAGATCAATATTTTCTTTTCTCAGGTCCTTTTTACTGCTAATATGTAATTTTGTTACAATATTGATCGTTTCTAAAATTTTGTGTAAAGTGATTTAATTTAGAACCTAATGATATTAAGTAGTTGGATTAACTGGAAATACAGTAGCAGGATTTACTGATGTAAGAGTTGTGGGAGAATTAGTTTCAAAACATTTGTGCTGTCATGGCTTTTCAGCAGGCTGGATTCTACTGCCCAATCGTGATGGAGATTTCCAGGGCAATGTCAAGATCCTGGCATTATTCAGCTCTAGACAACACAAGCATTTTTCACCAGCCAAACCACCGTGTTCTCAAACATGGCCTTGTAAGGACAGCAGTTTCTCGTGGTGGAGGAAAGGTTGAGGCAGAGAAACCAACCAGGGCCCCAGAGAGTCTTTCAACTGCTGAAGTGTGAGTTCAAGAAAGCAAAGCCCAACACCCATGGATGAGGCTGAAGCTTTCCCTTCTGCAGATTTGAGGTGGGAGATGATTAAGAATGAAAAGGGCAAAGCCTCCAGTGTTCAAACACCAATGTCCCTCCATTCTCTTTGAGGTTTCCACCTGTATCTAGAAGCCTTTTTGATGTGAGAAAGACCTGGGCCACACGTTTCAAAATCTCCACAGCTGGCATGTGGTGAAACAGATCCTCGGTCTTCTCTCAAATGCGCTCACACAGAATTGTCAAAAGCTGCCATGGAGTCATCAGACAGCTCCCAATTCACACAGAATAATGCAGCTAATTGTGGTACCAAAAAAAATGACTGGAAATATAAAGAAACAGAATTGGATTTGGGAGCATAGAATCAGGGACCACAGCAGAGTGCAGGCTCCAAATTCCACTTTTGGAATTGTGCTTGAACGGGAAGTCTACCTACAGTTCACACAAAGTTGACATCATGGTGTTGTTGCTATTTTAGAGGACAGCTTCATGTCTTCCGAGGAGATGAGAGAAGCCCACCCTAAGTTTGTGGACTGAAACTGGAGCTTCATGCATTTAATGACAAGCACATTTTTCTTCAAGGATATTAAGATATCATAAAACCAGCCTCCCATTCTGAGGGAAATAATGATCTAAAAAAGTCTCCTGTTTTAGATTTTTTTAGGGTGTGGTGGTGATGAAATACATCCACACTCAAGAGATCTGTGTGCCCTCCCACCACACCCCAGCCTGGGTTTTCGCCTTTGGTAGCTGGGTGGGTTGGAGCTATGTGTACCCCAGAAAAACAACATCTTCAACTTAACCCTTTCCTGTGGGGGTGAATCCATTGTATAAGCAGGACCTTTTGATGCGGCTACTTCAGTTCTGGTGGGGCCCAGTTGTATCAGGATGGGTCTTAATCCTGAACCTGGAGTCCTGTATAAACAGAATGAAGTGCAGACAGAGGGAAAGAAAGCCACAGAGAGACAGTGAGAAGCTGAACATCAATGGAGCCCAGAAGAGAATGGAGAGACCAGGAGACATGGCCGTGTACCAAGCTAAGGACAAAGGATCACAAGCAGCCAGGCTGAGAATGCCAGTTTTGGGGAAGAAAGCATCACTTTGATGATGCCTTGATTTGGATTTGTTCCTAACTTCAAAACTGTGAGCGAAGACATTCCCATTGTTTAACCCAACCCATTTTATGGTATTGGCCTGAGTAGCCAAGGAAACTAAAACAGTCGCTGTGTGTGCAAATGTGGCAAAACTGGGAGAACACAGCCAGTTTATTTCTTTGATCTAAATGAGTGGAAGGCACCAGTGGAGTGTTCGGCATTTTGTTTTAACTATTAGTTAGTATCTTCAACATAAGGTTAATTTAACAACCGCTTGTAGTTCAAGTCAGCAGGGCTGTTTTATCTACTCTACTCATTCAACAATGGAGGCCTGGGCTTAAGAGCCTTTCTAAGGCTTCTAGAAATGTCTGAGGTTTGGAAAACAACAACAACAAAACAGCCAAACAACTAAACAAAACCCCCAAATATGCAAAGAATACTTACTGTATAACCAGAAATAGTGTTTATAAATCTACCACACGTAAAGTTATGCCAACCAGTCAAATGTAAGTTGGTGCAAGTCACGTGGGCACTCTTAAATTATATTAAATATATGTTGCTGGTGCCTTTTAGTGTTTGATATAATTGGAGGAAGAGGGCTCTGAAGTGCAAATGCTTGGGGCTCTTTGGGATTTTAAAACAGCCCCGCATGGCAAATGAAACTTCAGGTTTACAAGGCCTCTTACACCTATTTTCTGCTGTTCTGTAAAAGTTATTTTTCAGTCATTTTGCTTTGGGCAGGAGGTCGAAAATTGGTCCCATACCTAATGACATTTCTCATTTACATTTGTCACTGGTGAATTTCACCCCAAGCAATGCACATTTTAGAACCCAGCTCACCTCCTTGCCTGGCAGTTTCCTATGGGGCCAAGGTAATGGCCAGAAGGCAACCTGTGCAGACACCAGCTGCCCTGCAACCTTCCCAAATGAGCAGTTCCAGGGCGGCAGCTGTTTTATCCTTCTTCTTAACATGTGGCAGAACTTCCCTGTATACTCAACCAATTTTTCCTCCAGCTTCCCACAGGTGGTTAGCACTCAAAATGCTCCCTGGCTCTTCAATGGAGTAAGTCACCAGAGCAAAATATTAGAAATGCAGCCCTCTTTTACCTTGAGACTGTGCCGTGAGGTTGGGAATCGTGTGCCTTTGTAAAGGAGAATTCATAAGAGAGTTCTCTGGCCACGGGATTAGATTAGATTTAAGAAGGCTAGGGAGCAGGGCCTGTCTGTCTTTGGCTCCCCAGCTCTGCCCGGAGTCAAAGCATCTTCTCTTTAGGGATTGCACAGGCTTTGCTTTGATTGGCAGCACTGCCTGTCACCTCCTGGAGATGAGAATCCATGTTCCATTACTGCCTGGGCAGCAAACTTCCAACAAGATCAAATTTAAGAAGGAATTATCTCTCAGTACAAGAGAAAAAAAAGTGATGAATATAAGTATGTTTTTCTGTTTGAGTTCTTTGTAGAATACTTGAAATCTACCCACAGCACTACGTTAAAAGAAAGAGATGAAAAGAAAACAAAACAAAGCAAAGTAGTAGGGTGGAGGTGCTGTGGGAGAGGTGAATAAAAACAGCCTTTAAGGAATAAACGAGTCTATGTCATTTTCAAAGATTAGATTTTTAAAGAGAGCCTGCCAGGGCTTTAAGCCTACTTGTCAAGTAGCAGGATTTCTCTAAAGAACGTAGAGGAAAACATCACAGGGAATGAAACTGCTAATGTACTGGGAAGAGGAGGTTTTGGTAAAACAAAAGTGCTGAAGGGGGTCTTGAAAAACTTTTCTTCCTTGAGAGTTTTAGTGTTCCTATCCAAAATCAATTATGTGACATTTGTAGACAAAATAAGCATTTGCAAGTAACAAGGGAAAAATCCATTAGAAGTTTTTATCCTTCCTTTGTATTCTCAAGTAAGGTTGATGTTCCTTTTCCTCTTGAATGTTAAAAATGGCTGAATCCCCTCAGAACTTAAGGACTGTTGGCCTCTGTCTTGGCAACTCAGAAGGAGCCTGGAGAGAAACCTGCAGTTATGGAGGTAGAAGTCAAGTGGGCAGCGCCAGACCCCGCGGTCAAGCAGGGATTTGAAGGTGCTCCCTTACCTGCAAACAAAATTGTTAGGGTCTTGTGCCGGTGTGAAAATAGTATGTACCCAGAAAAGCCATGTTTTAATCCTGACTCAATCTTGTGGAGGCAGCTGTTTCTTTTAATCCTGATTCAACAATGTATGCTGGAAATTTTGATTAGATTATCTCTACGGAGAAGTGGCGTGCCCAGTCGTCTTTTGATTAGTTTACTGGAATCCTTTAAAAGAGGAAACATTTTGGAGAGAGACAGAAATGACAGGAGCCTCAGAGTCAACAGAGAGAGCAGATGTAGACGCTTGGAGAACAGTTGTTTCAGAGAACCGAGACACAGATGTTTGGAGATGCTTGGAGCCCAGCGGATATCACCATGAGATGTTCAGCAAGTTAAGAACCTGGAGAGAGCCAAGGGAAGCTGAGAGGTGAAAGCCAGCCCCAGAGAAGCAAAATGAGGAACCCCCACAGGAACAGAGGCTGAAAGCTATGGAGCCCAGGAGCAAGGGACCAGCAGATGCCAGCCATGTGGCTTTCCAGCTGACAGAGATGTTCCTGATCCATTGGCCTTCCTTGAGTGAAGGCATCTTTTCCTGGATGCCTTTGTTTGGACATTTTTATTGGCTTAAAACTGTAAACCTGAAACTTATTTAACTCCTCTTTTTAAAGCCATTCCAGTTTTGGTATATTGTATTCCGGCAGCTTGCAAACTAACGTGAGTCTCTATCCCCCTAGCTGAATCTTAACCTAGTGAAGGGAATTGCTTTCTCCTTAGCAGACCACCAGTGCTCTGCACATCTAAATTAGTGCCAGAGCTGCAACGAGCTAATCCTCGCAGCACCCTAGAGAGCCTGATAATTATTCATTTCTGTTCATTCCCAAGAGTGCAAGTGCCTGTTTTTGCACAAGTGTGCAGGTGTCAGTCTTATAATAAGAAGGTGTAGCACAGGCTGAAGAAAAAGGAAAAGATAAGTGTCAACAGTTTACAGCCTTTAGATATCAAAATATTTCCCGTTTACCTCCCCACCTCCCACTTTCCACTGAACAAAACTCATCACGGTCCTCTCTGAATTTTGGGGAGGTAAAATTCCACACACACGCCTTGGGTACAGCACAGCAGAAGTAACCATGGCCAAATTAGAGAGTCAAATCACCATACAACCAAAGTACTCAAAGGCTGAAGATGAAGCTATTTTTCCATTCTGCTGGTTTACCTCGTGGCTGCTCAGATTTTATGCCATCGTTTCCAAAATGATCCCCCAAAAGACTTGGAACAGAGGTCAACAGATTTGAAAATAGCAATATATACGCAAACAATGGGATATGTCACACATTAAGGCATTTTTAGGGGTGCTGTCTTCAACTGGGTTCTTTAATGTCTTCTCCCATTTCCATCTTTACCCGCCATCTTTCGATAATTTTCCAGCATTCATTGGATTTGAAAAACGCCAGGAAATGACTTTTTTCATTGTTCAGAGCATATTTCACAGACATCAAAGTAAGTGATGATGAACCAATATCAATGAATGAACATCTGCTCCTCAAAGCATGTCCAGTTTTCCAAGGCTCTTAGTAGTAGTCTTGGATACCCCAGTTATTGCTCAGCTATGTGGCATCTCAGCATCCAGTGGTAGTTCTTTAGAATTTTTAGGTCCAGTGCTGTATCATCAGGACTTACTTGCAGAATTGAAGCTTTACAGAATCCAGCATAGGAACCCCCAGTTTTGCCTATCTGTATAAAAGATAGGTATATGGGTGGCCAGGGTAGATATCAAGGAAAGCAACTCTGAGCTACTCTGGGAAGCTGTGACCAGCTGAATCCGGGCCGTGGAATGGCTGGTTGTACCTGAAAGGCACATAGTCTGATACTGTCCACTCTCTCCTCCTCAGTGTCTTACTCCCTCAGGTAAGGGATGTGCCTACTGCCTTGGGCATTTCCCCAGTTTACTCTGGCCGAATTCAGTTTTCATTGTGAAAAAATTGAATGTGTGTATGTCCTGTGTGTGTGTGTGTGTGTTTGATAGTGTTAGAGAGGAGGAGATAGTCTCACAAGGGCAGGGACCGTCCATCTTTTACACTGTTGCTGGCCCAGCACAATGCTTGGCATATAGATGTTTTTAAAAATTTGCTTGCTGGACAAAGGGAGGAATGAATGAAAGAGGAAGCCCTGACATTTCACGTGAACCTCATGGTATGGGCAGTAAAGACTGTAATGTTATGTCTCAGGGCATTGGCAGCCAGAGTTTGGTCTCCTAATTCTAGATTCAGAGAGAATTATGGTCTGCCTTCCCAAATGCCACACTCCCAGCACTCTGCCCCGGCCCAGTGGCCCCCGTGCCAGCCTGTCAGAGGACAGATCCCGGTGGCAACTGAAGCTTTTCCAAGTTCCTTCTGGGGAGCCCCGTTCTCTGGAATTAGAGCCTGACAGGCACGGGGTGAGTCATTCTGCTGGGTGACTCACCCAAATCACATTTGGATCTCACTCCTCTTTCCTGTCAGGTTTCCACGTCTCAGGCAGGGGTGGTTTCCAATGGGTTGTGTATTTCCTGAGACCCTGAGTGGAGGCAAGCTGTGAGGAGGGCAGACAGTGAGTGTGTGTCTGGAGATGCCTGAAAATGTCAAGTCTGCTTGTGCTGGAAGGGCCCCAGAAAGTTGTTCAGTATATTTTTAAGAAGAGCCTCTGATACCTGTCAGTCCCTGGCTGGGATAGTGGACACATAAAGCATGCACTGCTGAGCCCGAGGTTCAGCCAACTTCATACTTTCAGGAGAAAGTACTAATGCATGATAGGGGGTCAGTCAATATGGGCATCTCACTAATGCTCAAAGACAAGAAATAACTGGGTTGAAAGCTTTCCCAGAACTGTGCTTTGTTGTAAGACATTTTAAAAAAGTAATCCATTGTGGATATAATCCGAGAAGGGATTCAAAAGAGAATGGTAGGTTCTATACTGAAGAAAGAACCCCGTGCGTGACTAAAAACTTTTCCTTCTTTGGATACACATTGGGTGTCACTTGCTGTTTTTTTTCTCGTTAGAGAATTGCGAATGAAACTTGACCTAGAAATTTTCCAAAGTGTTAAAAAGTCAGACACCATAGAAAAACAGCATTCTGCTGCCTTTATCATCAACCCAGCATGGTCTTTGATTAAAGGAAGGTCCCTCTCCTTTTTGCTTTGAAAGAATTCTTCTTCAGAATGAGAGAATGCATACTTTGGCCAAACAGGACACTCCTATATGGGAGCATTTGTATGTGCATGTGAAAACAGGTGTGCCTAGCACAAGGAACCAAGAGCTAAGAAATCACAACCACTGTGCCCACATCTACTTCCCTTTGTTGCTACAATTAATCCAGTTGTTCAGTAGAGTGTCAAGAGGTTAAGTCTAACAGTACTGTGGCCATATCTACACCAATCTACCACAAACATCTGGGGATGTGCTAGTAGCAGAGTTTTTCTTAGACAGTCATAGCCAGAAATAGGACAAAAAAAGTTTATAAAAGAAAATACTTGTTTTCTCACATGGACTGAACATGCTAATTTGTCACTGCAGCGTTCTCAAATAAAGTGCTTAAGAGTTGGACAGACTACCTTGAGACATCATAACTAACATAACCAAGACATATTTATATTCCTACCAGGGCTTAACACTGGGAACACTTCCACTGAGATTGCAGAACTGCTGTATTTTTTTCTAAAACATCATGCCATCTGCACACATAATAAAATAATCCAGTAGTTGCCATGCTAAAACAGGGTTTCTAGTGAAGGGCACAGACAGCTCCCCAAAGGGAACTTGAGTTATGCACAGTGATGAAAACTGGAAGCAACTTTCCAGCTAATGGTCTGCCAATGACCGCTTGGAACAAGTTGGCACTGTATATTATGCACCTCATTTAAAAATCCACAGCAAACTAAGATTTTTCCAAAGCCCATAATCTTGACTGAATGGGTGTTTTTTCAGTTAATCCAGTTAAGCTGCCAATGCTCCAAGGACATCTTCTGACAGCGCCATGAGTCAGTCTTCCTGTGAGGAACAGGCCATTTTCATATCAACTGGCAGGACAGCAGCTCAGAAGGCTAACCACGGTTATGGAGAACCTTCAGTTGAGGCTGCAAGAGGAAAAATGCGACAACATGGTAAGTCATTTCCTTTATGTTCCCAGATACTGATGTGTAGCACTTAAGCTATTCAAACTCACACTAGCAACTTTAGGTCAAAGAAAAAGTTCCAGCCAGGATAATGGTTACTCAACCCCAGGACAGATTTATGATGGCTTGTATTAAAAGAAGCTTCTTCCACCATTTGGCAAGAAATGGAAGGCATGTATCTTAGAGATGGGGAAAGTGTTTGGGAATGAGGACAAAACTAAAGCTTTGGAGCTGGCATCCAGAAACCAATTCATAGATCATGGAGACTCATGCATTTACTGGACCTGGAGCAAGATCAGATTGGGAATGTCATGAAGGTATGTTTTTTAAGAGGGAGGGAGCTGTCTCATTTATTAGGAAGCTTTCCTGGGATAAAGCCTGGATGGTAATATTGGACACAGTATGACTGGAGCTTCTGAATTTGCTAGTTGAAAATCAGATTGGCTGAGTAGGTTAGTCTTTAAAACCTGACCAGAGATGGAGTCGCAACCCTGCTTTTAACCTTGGGAATATTGGCATAGATACATTTTTCTAAATTTACTTTTCTAATTTTCCCAGTATTTTATCTGAGTATTCCCTACAGTTCCTTAAATAATAGTCTTCAATAATTAATTATTTTATGAGTGCAACTGAGTAATTTTCTCAGGAAAATATCAATATTAGTTTTATTTAGTGGGCAAAACTATTTGGGCAATGGGAGAAAAGGCCAGTAAGAGTTCTTGATATAAAAGAAAACAAACATTTCTACCCAGCTCTAAAAACTGGCTTATAAAAACATTAGAGAATACACAAAGTATAAACCATTTTTAAATAAAGACTGGCTCTTTTTAAAAAAATGAAAAAACAATTTAAGCATATTAAACATAAAATAGTAATACATACTGATAAGGTTGTAATGAAAATAAAATACTAATATATTGCTGGTGACACTGCCAATTGTAAAAATAATGTCAATTTATTTAAAAACTCTTAAAAATTCACATCCCTTGATCCAGTGATTCCATTCCTAGCAGTATATCCTAAAGAAATTATCTAAAAAAAATGAAAGATGCTATATGCGCAGATATGTAACCTAGAGGTGATTCATAATGGTGGAAAAATTGAATACAACTGGTCTGCTATTGTTGAAAATTTAGGTTAAGTAAATTATGGTACATTAGCAAAATGGATGATTACATGGCCATTAAAGTAATAATTATGGTGATTATGTAGTAACAGGGAAAACAGTTATGATAAACTACAATATGAACAAGGACTGCAAGTTTCTGAAACTGGTGCAGGTACTAGGATTTCTATTATTATCAGCATATTATTTTGCAAAACAGCAACAAAAAAATTAGGTTTCAGGGGTGCAAGATGTGACCCATGAGCATGGACTAACTAAAGCACCTATGGATGTTTTTATTCACTAGTATTTCCTCAAAAAGAAATACTTCACAGTTTCACCAAGAAACAACACTTCAGTGTTATTTAAGGGGAGACGGAAACTGATGGGATTAAAAATAGTCCATCCAGGTCAACCTGCAAAGGAGCAGTACAGCCTACAGCCTGGGAAAACAACACAGATTTCTAGAAACCCGGCACAGTACACCATCCTTGAGATTTTTGCTAAAAATCAGCATGGGAAAATTTGTGACTCTGGAAAAGTTTTATTGAAAATGAGATAAAATAAAATTGAAAAAGGGAATAATGATAGTCAACAGTGAATTCTAATTCATAACTATACTTTGGATCCCAAGTCAGGAGCTGATAACTAAGTTTATCACAGTTGCTGCTTCTATAATAACCATGTTTCTGCATTAGACTCCAACACAGCTGATGGTCAGGGGATGTGCCTAGTTTTAGCATATAATACTACTTATACCATGGACAGGAGATGAGCCCTTTCTCTTTCAAAAACTCTTTTCTTGGTCACACAGTACACTCATTATCTCCATTTTATGGATAAGGAAACTGAAGCCCAGAAGTGTTGTTTGCTTAAGGTCACAGCTGGTGAGGATTAAAGCTATATACTTAAATGTAGCTTGTCCCACTCTAGTGACACGTAGGAGTGACAGGGACAAATGTATGTAGTGCAGTTGTCAGAGCCTTTCCCTCCCCCCTACCTTCCCAGTAGGATTTTGTGGTTATCTTTAAGTCCAATCAACCTATTGAAGGGCCCTACTGGGCAGAGAAGAAAATTCGAGGATAAACAAATTAATATTAGAGAGAATATTATTTTGCAGGACATGAATACACACAGAGGAGACAGATTGGGGGTTCACGGAGTGACAAAGAAGGTTTGGTGTGGTGGCTCCCTAATGAGTGTCCCTTAGGAAGAGGGACAGTCAAGGAGAAGGGTGTGCTATGATGTAATGTCCCATTTGCCATCTTTCCATAGGAGTCAGTAAAGTCTTCCTTGCTCTTTGATGTCTTTGCATTTAGCATTATGGTTTTTTCTATGTTGAAGTGGTTTGTGGGGAACGAGAGCCCCCTGTTTGCTCAGGTTGTATGTACAAAGTACGTGGCCAGAGTAAGGCTCGAGACATTGTCTCTCTATCATCTATACATGTATGAAAGAAAGACATGTATCCCAACAGTCTGAAACTGTTGGACCCCAGAAAAACCATGCTCTTTAATCCTCATTCAGTATTGCTGGGTGCCTACTCAGCTGAGAGAAACCCCAACCTTCACAGACCCTTTCTTTGGAGTTAAGGTATCTTTCTCTGGATGCCTTAATTTGGACATTTTCATGGCCTTAAAACTGTAAACTTGCAACTTAATAAATTGCTTTTTTAAAGGCCATTCCATTTCTGGTATATTGCATTCTGGCAGCATACAAACGAAAACACCCCCTTGTACAGATTTTTGTTATTTATGAAAAGGATCAGTCTTTGGGTATATAAAAGCTACATGGGATGAAATGCAACAAGGCAGTTTGTATTAGGCAGCTTTTTTCAGTGAAGGAGAAAATGTGGTATTTGATGGGGGATACTTTTGGGATATCAGCCCCTGAGCTTTAACAATCCCAGCCTCCAGCTCCTCAGATGCCTTGGGCTATTTGTGCCTCTGCTCACCTTTTTCTAGGATGCCTTCTTTGTCCACCCCCCCAGCACCAGTGAACCCTAACCCTCCATCTTTCATGACTACCTCATGTGTCACATTCGTTATGAAGCCTCCTCTCCCCCAAGACACAGATGACTTAAACAAGCTTTTATCACCAAACCCACAATGAATACTTTAGTCTAATATTTATCCCTCTCTTCTAATTTTTTTGAGGGTGGTACCCTGTCTTATTGTTTTGGGTTTTCCTAATGCATATTGCAGCACCTGGTATACAGAAAGTACTTAAATAATTGTGAAGTTATTGAAGAAAGGAATGATGGGGAAGAAGAGACTTTTTCTCTTTTGCTCCCTTCCTTCCTTCCTTTCCCTCTTCTTCCTCCTCCTCTTCCTTTTCTTTCTCTCTCTCTTCCTCTCCCTCTCTCTCTTTCTTTTCTTTTTCAATAACTAAGTTTGCATGAGATTAACTCCTATACCTCAAGTCTGCATATGGAGAGGGATTTGCTCTAATTTTTTCTCTATGTCTAACAACTACTCAAGGAACTTGTACATCCTTGAGTAGGGGTTGGTCATATAGGGATTGTTGGGGGTAAACATTAGTAGCTTAGGCATTCTTACAACAAACACCTCTTTAGTCCAATGGTTTCAGAGTCCAGTATGACAGGGAAGCTTTAGAGTCCAGTGGTTAGAAAATGGGCTCTCAAATCAAGCAGATCTGGGGTGACAGCAAGACACACCATTTACCAACTATGTGATGTTGAAAACATTCATTTCTTCAAACCTCAAATTCTTCACCTTAAAGTGATGATCACTGTACCCACTTTACTGAGTTGCTATGAGGACAAAAATGGGCTCATAGAAAAAGCACTTTACATTGTGTTAGGCAAATAGCAAAAAACCCTGCTGTATGGATATATGATGACTACTGTTTTATTACTACCATCACAAATTCCCAAAATTCTTTTGATAAACTAGAGATACTAATTGTTCTAGTTTGTTAGCTGCTGGAATGCAATATACCAGAAACGGAATGGCTTTTAAAAAGGGAAATTTAATAAGTTGCTAGTTTACAGTTCTAAGGAGGAGAAAATGTCCCAGTTAAAGCAAGTCTATAGAAATGTCCAATCTAAGGCATCCAGGGAAAGATAACCTTGGTTCAAGAAGGCCGATGAAGTTCAGGGTTTCTCTCTCAAGTGAGAAGGCACATGGCAAACACAGTCAGAGTTTCTCTCTCATCTGGAAAGGCACATGGTAAACACGGTCAGGGTTCCTGTCTCAGCTGGAAGGGCACATGGCAAACATGGCATCATCTGCTAGCTTCTCCTGGCTTCCTGTTTCATGAAGATCCCCAGGAGACATTTTTCTTCATCTCCAAAGGTCGCTGGCTGGTGGACTCTGCTTGTGGCGATGTTGTTCTGCTCTGCTCTCTCTGAATCTCTCATTCTCTAAAATGTTTCCTCTTTTATAGGACTCCAGTAAACCAATCAAGACCCACCTAAGGGTGGAGACACACCTCTACCTAATCCAGTTTAACAACCACTCTTGATTAGATCACATCTCCAGGGAGATGATCCAATTACAGTTTCGAACATACAGTATTGAATAGGGATTAGAAGAAACGGCTGCCTTTACAAAATGGGATTAGGATCAAAACATGGCTTTTCTAGGGGACATACATCCTTTCAAACCAGCACACTAATAGATCAATGTCTTAAAGCCATAGCTGAAGGACAGGAAGAGAAACAAAATGCCAAGCCTTTGCACCCTGGGAAGATAGGTAATGCTCTTCCCTCCTGCCAAGACCACAGGTCCACACGCCTCCCCCCAGATTAGCACAGACTTTAACAGACAGTTCCTCGATAAGGAGAGTTCACACTTCAAAGGCAGGAAGTGGCTCACTCCCAGACAATCACCAGCCTGGCAGAGGGTTCAAGAACATATCTGGGATTGAGTATGTCCAACTCTGCCTTTCCCCACACCAGCAGCCTCATATATTTTGGGGGGAGGAAACGATATCGTGTGGAGGCAGCCTCACCTCTCAGGGGTTGAGGGGAAGAAATAAGACTTTACCCCTTAGAAGGGCTATTTAGTGTCTGCCATTCAGAAACAAATCCTGTATCCTCTTTGCAACAAGTGTTTACCTGAAGGCATCTTTCATGTGACTTTTTTTATGGCGGGCCTGACCCCCACTTCCATGTGGGACAATTTATATCAGGTGTGAGACAGGTGCACATTCCAAAGGCATGAGATTCCTGGTTGCCCTGGCATGACAGCCAACAATGAGAACTAACATCTACTGAGCATCTACAATGTGCCAACTAGGGTTTTATAGGCAGTCACTCATTTAATCCTCACTGCTCTCTTTGAGGTCTGGATTGCTTTATCCATATAATACACCTCCCAAAAATGAGGCCAGGCTCATGATCTTGTTTAAGAATGCACACAACTGAGACTAGAACCCAGAGCTGTGCTCACCACAATGCTTCCTGGAACTGAAGAAAGGTTGGTGAGCAAAACAAATTCCTGAGCTCCAACAGGAATGGAGGAGAGAAAGCCAGTATGTGTATTTATGTAAAGAAATGCTCATCTAACCTGAATTCTATATAGAAAGTGCCAGAAACAAGAGACTCGGCCTAGAGAAAGTGAGCTACATTTCTATCTTGTCAGTCTAAAACCTTATCTTTCTTATGTTGAAAGCTGTGTTCTCAACTGGGTACAGTTTTGGCCCCTAGGGGATATCTGACAATGTATGGACAATGTAGGGGGAGTGTCAATGAGTAGAGGCCAGGGATGCTGCTAAACATCCTAGAATGCATAGAACCGGCCCTCACTGCAAATAATTATCTAGCCCCAAATGTCAATGGTGCTGAGGTTGAGAGGCCCCGGTTTAGAGGATATTGGTCCCCGTTTGTTTTCTATTCCTGTTTATGAGCCAAATATATCACTCCTAAAATAGGCCAAGATAAAAACCAACATAAGTGTGCTTCTTGTGTATTCAGGAAATAGGGCTAATTTCAAACCTCACCCCCGTCTTCAGTTCATCATTTGCTCAT
Source organism: Myrmecophaga tridactyla (assembly GCA_004026745.1). NCBI lineage: Eukaryota > Metazoa > Chordata > Mammalia > Pilosa > Myrmecophagidae > Myrmecophaga > Myrmecophaga tridactyla. The sequence goes on along the minus strand of PVIY010001671.1, from coordinate 45,873 downwards.
TTCATTTTACATTTGATGCAATCAAAACTTCTAATACTAAATCATTTCTAACTTTTAGAACCCTCACAGGCATGCCATTATAAGAATTAGGCTGGGATGATTTAGACAGATATGCTCAATTAATTAATTAGTATGTATGAAACAAGTTAGGAGATAAAAAGGACCAAGGAGGATTTAGGTGGCAATAAAACTAAACCCTGCTACCAGCTCTTTGGCAGAAGTTATATGTGCTCCCATATGGGGATATGTGTGTGTTCTCTCAGAGTATGATTAAGGAACCACCTCTACCCTCTGACGGACGTGAAAACGGAAGTCAGAACCTCAGATGAGATTATCGGGATGGCAGAGGACTGAGTTAAGGACACTAAAACAGAGGATGCATACAAAGTAGCCTGTAACATCTCACTGGAAACCACGGGTCTATAGACAAGTGACTGTGACAGGAAGCACTTACCATGGGCCCAGTGCTACGCAAAGAACCGGTGTCCCTTTTGCAGCAGCCTATGCTTCACTCCACAGAGGCAGAAAGCCAGAGGTGGAAGGAGAAGTGACCTAAGCTAGGCTGCAGCCTTCAGGACAGGAGGAGACCCTGGCCCTCGATCTAACTGTAGCATGTCAGGGGCTTGTTGATCTAGAAGTACCAGACAGAAATCTGATGCCTCATGCCCAGGGGATCATTCTTAGTCATTTATAGTCTGAGGGACGGGAAGACCTGGCACATGCCCTCCACCTTCCCACCCCTTGGTTTCATTTTAATTTAAACTTCCCTCCAGCATGAGAATGGCTCCTGGTACTGTGAGAGGAGCATCCCTGCAGGTGGGCTTTACAGTTCACTTCGGTTTAGGTTATTACCTCTCTCTGGGGAGTTCTGGGCAGGGGCTAGTGAGGCTGGCCCGGCCCCCCAGGTGTTTCACAGAGTAATGTAAAGCAGCCTTTTGGAGGGCAGCTGCTAGACGGTACTATGAGCCTAAAAATCCCTCTCAGAGACCGATTCTGATTCCTGTGGGTTGAATTTAGTCTCTAAGATGCCGGCGTTTAAGAACTCTGACATTGAGGTCTGTTCATGTTTGCTAGCTGCTGGAATGCAATATACCAGAAACAGAATGGCTTTTAAAAAGGGGAAATTTCATAACTTGCTAGTTTACAGTTCTAAGGCCATGAAAATGTCCCAATTAAGGCAAGTCTATATAGATGTCCAAATTAAGGCACCAACAAGAGGTTACCTTCACTCAAGAAAGGCCGATGGGTTTCTCTTTCACCCTGAAAGGCACATGGCAAACATGGCGGTGTCTGCTAGTTTTCCCTTCAGGCTTCTTATATCATGAAGCTCCCCAAGGGGCATATTCCTTCTTCATCTCCAAAGGTCTCTCAGGCTGTGTGGGCTCTCTGTTTCATGGATCTCTAAAGGGACTCTCTCCAAAATGTTCCCTCTTATAAAGGATTCCAGCAAACTAATCAAGACCCACCTGGAATGGGTGAAGTCACATCTCCAAGGGGACAATCAAAAAGCTTCCAGCCCGCAATATTGAATGAGGATTAAAGGACATGGCTTTTCTGGGGTTCACCACAAATTCAAACAGGCCCAAGACCTGAGATTCTCACACTGCAGCAGTCACCTCAGGGAGTGTCTTAAAATGTTATTTTGTTCAGCTTCTCTCCATTTCCATGGATTCCGAATGTCCGGGGGGAGGTCTGAAAATCTCTATGTTCAACAAACTCCTGGGGGAAATTTTCACGAAGCCAGTGGGGCACAAGTCCATGCAAGTACCCACGTCTTTTCCCCAGGACTCACTAAATTTGTCCTTTAGACAGAGAAAAGTGATCTAGGCTGTGGGGAAATTTGGCTTATAGTATTGTCCTGTTCACATAATAAAATACAAAGAATCCCGGATATAGTATAGTTTAGTGATCTAAGTATTAGGTTTCAGAAAATAGTGGCTTTGAGACCTGTGCAAGCTATCTAACCCACTCAAAGTCCTGAGGATTTCGGTGTGGTCCATTATCCCAACACTGTTTACTTTCTACAAGTTGATTCATCAATCAATCAATCATTCAACACATTCCATTGAGCATTTGCTAAACCACCTGCCACCCTGGGGACCTCAGGCCTTGAGGAGTTTCCTGTTTGTATCCATGCCTTTATCACATTGACTGAGAATCACCTGATGATGCATTAGTCTCTAGACAAGTGCTCTTTAAACTGTGCTTAGAAATCCCCTGGAGAGCTTGGTAAAATATAGATTTCTGGGCCCTAACTGGAGAGAACCTGATTCAGCAGGCCTGGGGCTGGCCTGTGAATCTGCATTTCTATTAGGCCTGTGGGGGGGCACGGATGTTGCTGGTCTGAGGACCACCCTTTAAGCACCACTGCTCTGACCCCCAGGCCTCTGAGACAGACTGTCTTCATTTCCATCTGCAGTGTGCGATAGGATGCCTGGAGTAACAAGGTGCTTTTGAAATGTTTGTCAAGTCAATGAATGAATAAGTTAATGAACATATGGAGAAAGCAACATGAAGTTAGCTTTTTAACAGATAGGCAGACTTTGGGGCCCATGGTATTGCCCTCTAATGAGAACTGTGTTAGGAATTTGAGAATTTATAGGAATTAAACCCCATAAATTCTGTGATAATTCAGAGGCCTATCAAACTTCAATTTCAGGGGAAGACTTTCTCAGAAAAATTTGCAAAATCTCACCCAGCTTTGTGGCCATCTGAAACCAGAAGTCTGTTGACAAGATGGACTATCACCTTGTAGCATATGAATGTGAGATTATGCCTTTCTGGGAGAAGGTATCATCAGGCCAGATGCTCTCTGCAGGGATGCATTTGTACAGCCAATTAGTCAGAGGTAACCCCAGCAATTCCATCCTCTGTCCTGGACAGGGACAAGTGCCTCCAGTCATTAAATTCAGACAACCCCGCTAAAAGCCCATGGAACCTTCCAGAAGAAAACTCTGTCCACTGAAACAAACCACATTGACTCTCATGAGAAAGAAACATACCTTGATATTTCATTCAAGTGCCAGTGAAACTCCCTTCCATCTCCACAACATCAGGCTGGCTGGCACATTATATCCCGAGGGACTTTTGTCTAATTTCTCTCATTGCTTCTGTTTCCCTGCTCACTCAGTCAGAGAATATGGCGTCCTGTGTGTTTGCCAAATGAATAAAGTTTCTTTTTCTTTTTTTAAGTTCGCCTGTTCCCCTCTTCATCTCTTTCTTTTTTCCATTTTATTTTAATCCCTGGGGCTCCCTTTTGACCAATCCAATAGGATCTTCATTAGAAAAATGTCCTCTAATATTCAATTCTTTGGAAGAAATATCTTCTAAAAAAATTCTTCAGATCCTACAGATTTTCCAAGAGAGAGAAAAGCACACTTTTAAGGAGTGTCCAAGGTAAGCTTGGGATTTCTCCTTTTGTATGTTATGTCTCAAGGGGGTAGAAGTGTCTCTTTTTGAAATAATGCTATGTAACTAATTACGTATGAACAGAAAATGCTGCTGACAGTTGTGAGTTTCACCACACAGAATCTTAGAGTGGCAGGATAACAGAACAATGCTTCTCAAATGTTAATGTGCATATGTATCACCTGAGCATCTTGTGAAAACACAGGTTCTGCATGTCTAACAAGCTCCTAGGTGTTATCGGTGTTCTTAATCCATGGACCATGCTTTGAATAACAAGGCCTCAGATTCCTCAATGTATGGCAGCACTGCCCAATGGAACTTTCTGGGATGATGAAAAGCTCAATCTCTGCTCAGTCCAGTACAGCAGCCACTAGCCATCTGTGGTTATTGAGCACTTGAAATGTAGGTTGTGTTTACAGGAAATTAAGTTTTAATGTAATTTACTTTCAATGCATTTAAATTGAAAAGGCCATGTGGACAGCACCCTTCTATGGAGTAGAAAATGAGGTTCTTAGAGTTTTACTAAAAAAGGTTTCAGAAAGAAGTACTCTAAAAAGGAAGATGAGCCCCAAATCCTCTCACTCATGTGGCAAATTTATTCTTATATCCACCAACTCCCTCCTGCTTTACTCAGAGAGGGCTCAAGGCTTCCCCTCTCTTTTCTATCAAGTTCCCAGAATCACGCTTTTTAAATACATATATACATACAAAATAGTAGTTAGGAAAGGTTTTATAAACATTCTGTAGTACAGAAGATTATCTCATTTACATAAACCTATTTGAATTGGAAAAATCAAGGGAGAAATCTTATGAGAAAGAGTTTCCTTTTTATGGGCCTTTTGATTCAGGTATGTTTAGCTGTATTTTGAAGACAAGCTCCAAGGTTATGTCTTTGCTGTAGGTTCTAGCACAGTTCTGGTGGCTTGGAACACGGGAAAAAATGCAGATCATTCAGACATTCCATGAAGTTCACAAGAAAAAAGGGGGCTCTTTAAGTGGAGTGCCCTAAAATGAGAAAACGCTGAGGGCTTAGTTTTGTCTAAACTGGATCCATCAGCTGTCAGCAGGTTAGAGGCTATATTACAGTTAAAAAAAGGTTTGGGGCTCCCTCCTGGCCAGATGAGTAATAATTCCCACTGAGAAAAAAGTTATGAGGTTTGGATATCTTAATGATAACTGATAATTTTCCTGTGTTGGCAGAACTACAAAGCACGCAGCTATTAAACTGTGTGGATTGGGCTATTTCTTTTGTGTACACAGCTTCCCCTTAAAGAATCCAGTTGACATGAGTTGCAAGCCTGGTTGGGAAGCTGCATGATTAATTGCTTGAACTAGCTGGATCTATCAGTGGGATCTTGCAATTTAGGTTCTACTCAGAATTATGAAGCTGAAGGTTTAATGGGATTTCAGGTAATGGAACCCTCATGCTAGACACTATGTTTAAAATTACACTACCTGCAAGGATGTGGGTTTTAAACCTTACTTATTTCTTGCTTAAATTTCCCTATCCAATCTTCAAGTCACATGGGCCAGTCAAATGCTGTGGCCCTCACCTTGACTTGCTGAAGTTATTCAAACGGACACAGCTGTGGCCAAGAGCCTGGCACTGTGGGAGTGGCTCTACCTTCCTGCCCAGACTCTCAGGATGACCTTTCAGCCCAAGGATACTGTCATGAACAACTTTGCCATCACCTTGCCTCTATGCAGCATTCAATTTGCAAATTGCTTTCACACATTTAATTGCATTATCTTCTGCCAGGGTCCAGGAGACATGGACTGGGATGGATATTACTATCTCCATTTGGATGGGGAAACCAAGATACACAGATGAGAGGGGATAATGATAGCTAACATTGGAGGAGCCCTTAGGTATGAAGAAGCACTCTCCCATGGGATTTCTGTGCATCATTTCATTTAAGTTTCATAACAGCTTTGAGGTTGATATGATTACCAGTTCCACTTTGGAAATGAGGAAGCGGAGGCACATGGAGCTTTGCTGGTTTGCACTGCTTGTAACTGATGGATCCAGGATGGATCCCTGTCTCCTTGGCTTTTAGTTACCATGGCCTCCCACCTCCTTCTGGAAGTAACATAAGCATTTCAGGCAAGACACAAAGTCTGCAGTTGCTAAGGTGGTGTTATTATTCTATGATTTAGAAGACATATCGCAGGCATGTTTTTCTAATGAGAAGCCACCTCTACCCTTGTTCCCTATTCTCCTCCAAAGCACAGTAGCCCCCTGAGTGCTCTGAGGAGAGGAGGGGGATTCTGGTTAATGGAATCTAACTTGAAAAATATACTTGGCCTAAGATTCAAGGCTCTTTATAAGCATACCTCAGCCTATCATTCCAGTCTCATCCCCTCTGCACTCCAGATACAGAAATCGATGGAATTGTCTTGTATTGCCCTACTTTTGCTTCCTCATGCTCTTACCCAAATCTCACCCATCCTAAAAGGGCCAGCTCATAGGCTACTTACTCCAGGAAGGCTCCCTATATTCCCACAAAGCCTATATCCCCCTGCTCCAAACATCCATATGCTTTTTGTTGAATGAATGGGATAAGGGATCACTTCCTGATCACTACCAGGCACTATGCTAAACACTAGAGATATAAAGATGAGTAACATATAGTCCTTGCCCTCAGAAAGCCCAGGAGGGGGGCAGGTGCTCATAACTAAGCTGAGGATTCTGCCCAAGCCTTATCCCCTCTCCTACTTAGGAAAACTTCCTGAGAGGAGGAACTGTATTTTATGCATTTTGTATGGCTCCTGATCACTCAGCATTGCCGCCTACACTGAGCCAATATGTGCTAAATCCTGAAGGATTATAATAGAAGTGACGGGACCTCCTTCACTAAGAGTCAGGGCAGTCTAGGAGGGCCCTCTCCCATCTTTTCAGTAGAAATGCAGAAGAGGGAGGCAGGCCCTTGTCTCTGTCCATGGTAAGTCCCATGGCTAGGCCAGGTGAGGGAGGAAGAGAAGTTCCCTGATGCTTAGCGGCAGTGAGCAAGCTCTCTCCTGCAAGGTGTTTAATGCCTTCTAATAACACTTTGGGCAAGTCTTCCTCAAACCCACTCCTGTGCTTGGGGGTGGAAAATATTGCTTTATTTGAAGCATTCCTATTTCAGAGCAGTTACTCGGATTACTTAGTACTTTATAAGGGACCACATAAGTCGTCCTTTATAAAACATTTTGCACCCACAATCTTTTTTATTAGCTACTCCTCTCCACAGGTTTGTGAGGGAGTCCTGGGCGGTGGCCCAGCCCCCATGAAAGCTCTCTTTCTAAAAGGTTACAGCTTGGTTTTGGAAGTTGCAACAGCTTCCTTTCATATTTTTAAAATTTGTTGAAGTTGGGGAGATGAAGCAGCTGTCATCACCAAATATTCACACCTTCTAAAACCATCAACCTGTGTTGTCCTATAATTTTTAGGGGTGCAAGAATGGAAATAACAGTTTTTTCCACTTGCTAGTTGTAAGACTGGTCAAGTTATCTAACACAGTTTCCTCATTTGTAAAAGGAGGGAATCTATGTGTTGCCGTGTTTTTGTTGTTATTGTTTTCTTTTTGGCTATAATTAGTTCTCACCAAAAAGAAAAAAACAAACCTGCCAAGTAACTATGATATAATGCTTTTTTGGTAGTCCTGAACAAGGCATGATATTAGCTTTTTGTTGCTTTGAGATTTCTTTCCTTTGTTCTGGAGAACCTGGTAATTTCTCTGCCTTCAGGTACAAGCTTTGTGTGTGATAGGAAATCCTTTTGCATGTATCTCAGTAATAAAATATAACACAGTTTCATTCTGCTTGTGCTATCTTCCTATCTTAGAAAGGGGAAAGCTCTTGGTAGCTGTTTTACAAAAAAAAAAAAAAATGAAATTGCAGTCATTCCTCCAAAGTCAAAAATTTGCTTCACTAATGCATCACTGCTCCATTTCTGTGACTTTCAGCATATGCGATAAATTTCATTTCAATGCAAATTACAGTGTAATATTTCAGAAGACATTTTTAAACAGCAATTAAACACAACAGGTGAAGTACTAATTGTACATATTTCTTGAGTGTGAAGTGATGAAAATATGAATGGTCACAGCCAAATCCATGCATACAAGACGGTCACATGACCTCTAGTGATTATAAGATTTCCTAAACTGTAAAACGTGCAATTCAGAAGTGGTAAAGTATAAAAAAAGTGCATCACTGATGTGATGAAATACAGCAAATGGAAAAGCATGAATCATGAGTCTGGCACCCAGTAGATGCCCAATAAATCTCAAGTCCCTTCCCTTTTAATAAAGAGACTGAGAGCGTGATGAATCTCAAAACAGTACAGGGAGGCTTGACTTCATCGTTTGGCAAAGAGATAAGATACTGGATTTAAACATATTATTAGGTAAGATTTACATTTCAGCAACTACAAAACTATGAGTGATCTCCAGAGAAACCTAAGTCTTTTTCCATATACTAAGTGAGAGGTAGGTGGCTGCAAGTTTTTCAGCAGTCCCCCTTTCTACCTCTTACTGAGAGGTGGGTCCTTTTCTACTTCCTTGAATCTGGGCCAGGCCTGTGACTGCTTTGATCAACAGTATTTGGCAGAAATGGTATTGTGCCAATTCTGAACCTAATCTTTAGAAGAACTGGAAACTTCTCCTTTCTCCTCCTTAGAGCCCAACTGCCATTTGGTGAGTTAGCTGAGGGTCACATGGAGAAGCCCACATGGAAGAGAACTGAGGTTCTTGGCTGATACCCAAGCTGAGCTCCCAGCTGACAGCTAGCATTAATTTGCCAGCTTTGAGTGAGACACCTTGAATGTGGACCTTCCAGCTCCAGCTAATACCACATGGGGTAGAGATAAGCTGTCACAGATGAGCTTTGCACAAATTGCAAAATCATGAGCAAATAATAACTATTGTTTTAAGCTCCTAAAAGATGGAATAGTTTGTTTTGCAGCAAAATCAATATTCATTTCTTTGTTAATTTTCAGTTGCTCTGAGCATGACCTGTTCTAGAACCCCATGGAGCAGAACCTGGAAGGCGACCTAAATCTCCAGACTACTCAACTGCATAATTACTTCTGCACACTGGAGTTATTAGGGGTCAAGCAGGGATTGTGGAACTCCTACTGTGTTACTCCTTAGCTCACATCTGATTATATGATGAAAGGGCACTAGGCCAATTCATAGTTGGATTAAGGAAAGAAATAGAGTAGGGAAATATTACCCTAAAGGGAAAATTTTTCAATATAGCATGAAAAACATGATCTTACACCTTACTTTGAAACTGAGGGTAGAGTTCATGAAGTATATGCAAATGTACTTGTAATGCTCCCAAGCTCTCTGAGATACCTGGTGTGGTTCCAAGGAATAGTATCCAAGTAGAAACACCCAAGAGTCTCCAGGGATTCGTTCATGTCACTCATGGATTATTCAGAATGGAATTCCAAGAAGGCATCGATTACTTTGTTGACAGAATAAAACACAGGGAATAAAATCAGCCATGTCCTTCTGACTGAAAGATTCCACATGGAGATGGAATTGTGACTGACTATGATGTCACTTTAGACAGCAACCAAATGTATTGCATATTGTTGTTCACCGTCCATGCCAGGATGTCAGGATCTTCCGTTTCAACCTCTAGAGTCCTATGTGCCAGGTTATGATTTCTGCAGCACAGTAAAGCTGGCAGTACTAGCGTTTGTCCTTGGTAGCATCATCTACATCTAAAGAGGCAATGTTGTCAAACATTTCATGGCTTGCAATACAATGTTTAGCTAAAGAGGCTTAAGGAGACAGATCTTCTTTGTCTTGGAGAAACTCCAAATATCACTGAAACAGGAAGCATTTTAATAGGCATCTATGTAGGATTCTCTCTAATATGGATATGGGCATTAGAAACTTGGAGTTTAATTTAATATGGAAATCAAGAGAGGGGCCGTAATTTATATCAACTTAGCATAGAATTCAATATAACATAACTGTTGTTTGTCTTTGCTTTAAAGTTATAGCATTCATTAAATTGTCACATTCCCAGGATTTGCCTACTGATGATGAAAAAATCAGGAGTACAGGAGATAGTGCCTTACAGCATGTGGACATGACAAATTAGAGAGATTTATTTGAAGCATTTTTTCTTTTAATTAGAGTAAGAATGATCAAATTAGAGGAATATAACATCTCTATACTGGGAAAAAATCCAATTTAGCTTATTTTCTATATAAACCAAGTTATAGCCAAACTCTTCTATTTCAAATATAAAGCTTCTGGTAAATTTCAGTAATCTAGAACAAGTATCAGCAAACTAACAGCACCTATTGGTCAAATCTGGCCCACCAGCTGTTTGGCAAATAAAGTTTTATTGGAACACAGCCACACCATTCATCTATGAATTGTCTTTGGTTGCTTTTGTATTACAATGGCAGAGTTAAGCAGATGTGACAGAGACCGTATGACATGCAAAGTCTAAAATATTCACTATCTGGCCCTTTACAAAAAGAGTTTGCTAACCCCTAATCCTGAACACTGAAATAAATCTAAATGATAGTTAAAAGGCTTTGAGAAGTTTATATATTTCAAGGAAAATAACTGTCACCAAGTGCTCTCTATTTCACAGATATAGCAATGAAACACTCAGAACAAGTTCTGTGAAGTGAAGTAGGAGGGTAGAAGGAGCAAGGGACTACACACAATATGAATTAGTACTAGTTGGTAGAGGATTGAGGGAAGAGAAAAAGTTCTAAATTGCTGCAGTCTGGGGCCATTTAATGTGGGGGGATAGGTACCGCAGCATAATAAATAACTGATGTTCATAGGGATACACTTAAAAAATCAATTTGGGTGCACAAAAGGGTAAATTTCAGTAATCTTGAAAATGTTTATAAGTAATGGAGCTTATTCTCAATATTTCAAGATAAAGTATCAGCCATGCATGAATAAGGTGTGAGATTTCAGGAAATTACTCATATGACTTTGTGTGCTTGACACATATATGTACAAATATTCATTTGCTATATACTTCCCCACCCCACATTAAATTTTCCTTTGCACACCCTGGTCCTGGCATTCATCCCACAGGTATCATTGTACCACTTTTCACATGGTAATAATAGGCTAAAGATGAGCAGCAATTGTCCCTTTGGATATGGCAAGAACTCTCCAGGTCTCCCTAGGCCCCATTACACTTCCTCCCTCACTTCACATTCTTCGGTGCTTGCCTAAACCTTATATGCAGTTGTGTTGCCCACACTGGTCTTTGATGGGCAGTTTGCCCCTTGAATTGTATTATATACTCTAATTGCTTACTGCAGTGTTTGTTTTGTCTTCACACTTCTAGATGGGAAATTCTTGGATGGCAGAGACTGCCTTGTATTTCTCCTCAGTTTCTCTCAGTAGTGAGCTCAGTGCTATGCACACAGCAAGAAAGTGCTTGTAAATATTTGTTCAATAACTGACCGAATACATGATTGATTCCTTCTAGATTATAAATATAAAGTACACTTCCTAAATCAAATAGCCAAGGGCAATTTTGTTACCAGTCTGGTGGATTACACATAGCTAGAAACTCATCAAGAGGGTGGAGTGAGATGTTTCAGGGCTCTGTCCCCCCACCTTTGAATAACCAGCAAGAACTGGCAGAAATGCCTTTTTCAAACCTCCAGAAAACACTTAAAAGATTATAGTAACAGGGTGAGCACTGAATCAAGAAAAAGGCTACTTAAGAGTGGTAGGATCTCAGGGCAACCTGGCTGGCCACTTCCCCACCCCTTACCCTTTCAGTGCATAGCTAGTCCAAGTTCAGTGAGGAACCCTGGTCCCAGTTCCAGAGGGAGCAGAGAAACCCTTGTGCACATACTGGGAGCCTGAATATCTGATCCAATCAGTCACTGATGGCCCGAGGGACTCATCATCCCAGAACTTGCCCTGCATGTTGAAGGTAGCTCACTGAGCACTCCCACAGAAAGCTGTGGGAAAACAGTCAAGTCATGCTGCCTGGAGCAGGGAATTGCTGGCTGTAGGACACACAGTACAGTGCCTGGAACCATGAGGAAACTCATCCCTTGAGAAAGGGCACAATATGGAACTGCGTAAAAGGGAATTCCTAGGCCTGCACAGAAATGCTCACGATAAGACAAATGTACAGAAAGGATCAGGGAGGCCCCAGCTCTTCAGCCTGAGGCTATTCTCTAAATTCATTGCATGGATAAGCCCTGAAGGAGAGCACAAGCCAAACTGCAAAGACTGGGAAAAGTGTTTTCTTTTCCCTCCTTTCTTTTTTTTTTTAATTTTTTTTTTTTTTTTATTGTTAGTTCCTGGCATTCAAGGGAAGCTCTGTCATATCATTAGCTGGATACAAGCTTAAGGAACAGATGACTCAATGTCTAAATTCCAGGGATACCATACTAAAATATCAAAATATCCAGGTTTCAGCAAGAGATTACAAAGCATATAAAGAAATAGGAACCAATGGCCCAGGTAAAGGAGAAGATTAAAATATTAAAAATCATGAATGAGGAGGACCAGAACTGGGATATATGAGAAAAAGACTTTTTAGAAAATATACTCAAAGAGCTAAAGGAAAATATGGACAAAGAATGAAAGGAAATTAGGAAAATCATAGATGAATACAAACAGACTATTGATATAGAGAAAAGGAAAAAAACAGAACTGAAGATCACAGTAATAGAAATTTAAAATTCCTTAGAGGGGTTTAATGGCAGATGGGAGCTGGCAGAACAAAGAATTACTCTACTTGAAGAGAAGGGATTTGAAATCATCTAGTCTAAGGTGCAGGAAGAAGGAAGAATAAAGAAAAGTGACCAGAGCCTGAGGAACCTGTAGGACACCATCACAAATATCAGTATGTGAGAGCCCCAGAAGGAGAAGAAAAAGAGAAAGGGGCAGAGAGACTATTCAAAGAAATAATGGCTGAAAATGTTCCCAATTTAGCAAAAGACATGAATATATACATCTGCAATACTCAATGAACTCCAAACAGGATAAACATAAACAGACCCACACCACAACATATTGTAATCAAACTATAGAATGCCAAAGGGGGAATAGAAGAGACTTCTGAAAGCTACAAGAGAAGGAAATGTGTCATGCACAAGGAAGCCTCAATAAGATTAAGTGCTGATTTCTCATCAGAAACCATGGTGGCAAGAAGGAAGTGATAGGACATACTTAAAGTGCCGAAGGCACAAACTTCTTAACCAATATTTCTTTTTTTTTTTTGGCTTTTATATTTGAACTTATTCTTCATTTAACTCTTAAAATACTACTATAGTTGGATATTAAAACAAAAAAACAATAGTAAGCAGTGTGCATATTATGATTACAGTCCTTCACCTATTCACTACTGCATATCGAAGATACAAGTAGTGTTATTCACTGGTCCCAACTAAGAGGTTTGACACTGAACACCACCTCTGGGGTGATGTTCATCATCCTTCTATGCTTCTCCATTGTAATGGTGCTGTCTTTCCTGATTGGGATCAAAGTCCACCAGGTCTACCTGATCCATCTCATCAGTTTCTTCTACTTCTTTCCTCTCAGGTAGGAAAAACTCAGGTAGGAGTTTTTTCAGCAAAGACAGTTTATCAGGAGAGAGAAAGCCATTCTCAGGAAGGTTTACCTTAAATTCGATGACTATGTGGCCCTTTTCATATGGCCTACAATAAATTGGCATGCCTTCATTTAGCCTCCACTTGATATCTCCATGCTTGACAATCTGACATGGTTGAGAAGTGATGACTATGGTTTGGGTGTCAAGAGTGGATATTGGCTTTTGGAAGCCACATAATGCTTCAACCAGCTGTACGTACATACACATGAAAAGGTCTTCTTGTTGAGTCAAAACACCATGAACCTTCTGATATAAAACAGTGATAATATCTCCTGACTCCAGTCCTGGCTCTTGATCTCCTTCACCATGGAATGTCATCTTTTGGCCATCTTTCATGCCTTTGTCAATATGAACTTCTAGAATCTTCTTCTCTTGAACTATTTCCCTTCCATTGCAACTTTTACATCTATCTTTAGGACTGATCCATTCCCCATGGCCCTATCACTCCATGCACACAGATTGAATTTGCTGAACCATGTCAGGTCCTAGGTGATGAATTCTTATTTGCATTCTAGTACCTCGCAATTGGGACAGCACTCTACTGCTCCTTTTTTTTTTTTTTTTTTTTTTTTTTACCACCTCAGCCTTCATATTTGTTGCAAATCACATTCTTTTGCAGAGCTAGTTTTCTTGTTGTACCATTTTATAAATCTTCTAAGTTTACTGAGAGCTGATGTACAACATTTTTACCTGTCCTTTCTCTCTGCATCCTTCTACCACCTCCAAAAAACATATCAAAGATGTCCATGGGGGAGCCAAAACTCCCACCTGCTCCACCCTCTTTGATGGCCTGTCCTCCTCCTTTGTCATATAATTCTCTTTTCTTTGCATCAGAGAGCACTTCATAAGCTTCAGAACTCTGTTTAAACTTCTTGCCTTCATTTGGATTCTTGTCAGGATGGTATTTCAAGGCAAGTTTCTTGTAAGCCTTTTTTTAACTCTTCCTGAGTGGCCTTGGGTTTGACACCCAAACATTATAGTAAGTGGTTTCTTTAACCATTTTCTACATTCTCTAGTCATTTTCGGTGAGCCAGCTGGTGAGGGGAGAGGGAAGGAGCGCATTGCTGTGAGCAGCTTGGGCAGCTGCTGCTCCTCTGCCTCTCACCAAGTGTTCTGGAAAGTTCCTCCTCTAACCAAGATTTCTATATCTGGCAAAACTGTCTTTCAAAAATGAGGGTGTGATTAAGACAGTCCCAGATAAATAAAAGCTGAGGGAGTATATCACCACTAGAAGAACTCTATAAGAGATGCAAAAGAGAATTTTACAGGTTTCAGGGAAAGAACAAGAGGCAATAGATGGAAGGCACATGAAGAAATAAAGATCTCTGATGAGAATAATCACAGGGGTAAATATAAATGCCAGTAATTGTATTTTTGGTTCATAACTCCACTTTTTACTTCCTACAGGATCTAAAAGGCAGATGGATAATATGTAACGAGAAATCAGTGATTCATAATGTATAAACATGTAATTTGTGACAAGAACTACATAAAAGTGGGGATATAGAAGGGTATACCAACATAGTTTATGTATACTATTGAAGCTAAGTTGGCATCAGAGCAAATTAGATTGTTATAGATTTAGGATGTTAAATTAAAACCCCATGATGACTACAAAGAAAATATCAGAGAATATGCAAGCTCATAGAAACAGAAATTAGAGTACAGGTCCAGGAGTGGTGGTGGGGAGTGGGGCATGATGAATAGGCAGTTAATGGACAATGGGTGTAGGGTTTCTGTTTGGAGAGATGGGAAAGTTTTAATAAGGGTGGGTAGTGAATGTACTGCAACGTTGGCAATGTGGTCAATTGAATTGTACGCTTGGGAGTGGTTGAAATAGGAAAGTTTACCTTGTATATATGTTCCCACAATTAAAAAAGAGAGAGAAAGCATCTAAAGAGATTCTGGATGGGATCTAGTAAGGGAGTAGAAAAGGTTCAGAGAGACACTATTGTGACATCTGAGAAAATTAGAATAAAGACCATAAACTTTATATCAAGGTGAAATTTCTTTAACATAATAACTGTACTTAAGGTTGTCACATAAGTGAATATCCTTGTTCTTAATAAATGTATGTGGCAGTATTAGGTGTTCACAGAGCATAATGTATGCAACCCATAGTCAAGTGTCCAGAAAATGGATTGATATACAGATGAATGGATGGACAGATGGATATTGCAAATGTGGCAAAATATTTACTTGGTAGATCTGGGCATCTGGGGATGGGTAGGGTTAGAGTGCTCTCTGTGGGGTTTGTCTGATATCTGTAACTGTCCTATAAGTTTGATAGTATTTCCAATTAAGAAGTTAAGAAAATATATAGCTGAAAGCTTCTGACACACTTTCTTTCCACTGAGATGTGGAGTCTATTCCACATCTGGCACCTGAGTTTGGTCTTTAAGAGGATTGGAAGCTTCAGCTCATAAGAAATTTGACTACCCTGCTGGAGAGACTACAAGAAGTCTTGAATACAGATAGAGACGGAGAGGGGCACTGCTGAGCCAAGTTTTCCAGCCATCCCTGCACAGGCACCAGATAGGTAAGGAAAGTTGCTTGTGATCCTTTCAACCAGTCCTGTCACCAGCTGAATGCCATGTAGGGTCCCACTCAATGCCATGTAAAGCTGAAAAGTTGCACAGTTGAGCCCTGCCTCAATTCCCAACCCTCAAAATGCTAAGATAATAAAAAAGGGTGTAATTTTAAGCAACTAAGATTTGGGGGTGGTTTGTCACACAGCAAGGAAGAAATGGAACAGAATTTATCCCTGAGTTTATTGTTTAACTAAATGATATCTTATTATCAACATTCAAATACTCTCTTATTATCAACATTCAAGTACTCAATCTTTCTAAAGTTTTGGCACACGTGGAAATGGTAATGTTTGTCTGACACACTGGAGTACATGGTTGAGGCTGCTCATGGATGAGGGACTGACTCAGGAGGTCTGTCTGAAAGAGTGAACACATCAGTGTCCCCTGGCACACGTGCCTGTGGGAGTGAGCCCTTTGACTATGCACTATTCCATTAATTGTCACATACTTTGGTAATGGACATGGTCTTGTTCTATATAAAAATTCTTCAGGGCTGTTATTTTTTTTAAATTTTACATTTTACAAAGATAGATCTATAATCTTGATCTACAAAAAGAATCAGCCCTGTGATTCTCTATTTTATGACCCTGTTTCTGTGAATATTAGATTGTAGAATATGAAATTTGATAGTTGATATAAGAAACATTTCATTTCAGCTGCGGATCCTAGAAACTGTTGGTATTGAAGAAGTGCCCCTTAAAGAAGTCTTTAAGGGTCCTTTTTTGAGGGGGGTGCATGGTCCTAGAATTGAACCTGGATATCCCGCATGAAGAGCGAGCATTCTACCACTGAACCACCTGTGTACCTCTTAAGGATCATTTTTAACAGCAGCTTACCTCCTTCTCAAAAGTCTGTTTTTAGTTAATACCTACATTTTTCTTTTAAGAATCATTTTTTTCAAACAACTATCCTCAACAATTCTCATGTTTTTCCCCCAATTTCCTGTTGCAAATTGTTGGAACAGAACAGCAAAAAACATGACTCAAGCTACTTTAGAAGAGGAACAAGATCCAAACTCGGTGAAAGTTGGAAAGGTGGTAGAAACAGATTTGAGAGTTGCTTCATTCATTCCTGGTGCTTTACCCTCCTTTAAAAACACAGAGAACCCAAAAAACCCAGAACTGATGAAAGGAAGCTGTTCCAGTTTGCTAGCTGCTGGAATACGATATACCAGAACTGGAATAGTTTTTAAAAAGGGGAATTTAATATATTGCTAGTTTACAGTTCTAAGGCCATGGAAATATCCAAAAGCAAGTCTACAGTATGTCTGATCTAAGGCAGCCAACGAAAGATACCTTGATTCAAGAAGGCCAATGGAGTTCAGGGTTTCTCTCTCCACTGGGAAGGCACATGGTCAACAGGGTGATGTCTACTAGTGTCTTCTCCAGGCCTCTTGCTTCATGAAGCTCCATGGTGGCCTTCTCCTTCTTCATTTCCAAAGGCTGCTGGCTTGTGGACTCTCTGGTTCTCTCATCATTCTGTCATGGTTCTGCAGCTCTCTCCTTGTTCTCAAGAAGGAACTCTCTTCAAAATGTCTCCTCTTTTATAGGATTTCAGTAAACTAATCAAGACCCACATAGAATGGGTGGAGACATGTCTCCATCTAATCAAGTTTAAAACCCACAAAACCCACAATTGATTGAGCCATATCTCTGTGGGTATAACCTAATCAAAATTCCAACCTATAGTATTGAATAGGGATTAGAAGAAACCGTTGCTCCCACAAGATTGATTAGGATTAAAACATGGCTTTTCTAGGGTACATAATACTTTCAAACCAGCACATTCTGGTTTGAACCCTAAAAAGGACACGTTTTACCCATATTACAAAATACATTCATTTCATAACAATATAAGAGAACCTTAAACCGTTTCAGTAACAATACAAATACAACACTAGATTAAAATCAATACAAAGTCTCATCAAATTTCGTTACAGACATGGTCTATTCTAAGGCAAAATTGTCCTCTGGTTCTGGACCTGTGAAACTCAAACAAGTTATTTGCTGCCAACATAAAAAGAAAGAACAGTCATAGGATACAGATACTCATTTCCACAGGGAGGAAGGAACATGGGGGTCACTGGACCCATACAGTTTTGAAAACCCACAAGGCAAAGTCTATTAGATTTCAAAGTCTGAAAGTCATTTGTCTTTGGGGTTTTAGAAAGTAGCAGTCCAACCCTTTCCAATGGCCTCTGTGGTGGCCTGCCTCTCTCTGAATACAACCTTGGGGGCACTGGGGAGACCAGGTTTTTCTCGACTCCACCCTCTCCAAGCATCAGGGCTGCACTTCAGCTCTCTGCCATTTCCAGGGCACACGTTCAGCCCCTCCATGTGGGGGTAGCCAGGCTCTCCCCAATCCCCAAGAAGTGTGCTGCATTTTTTCCAAGGCCTGAGGTGGCACGACTCTTCCAGTGCAATGAGGTGGAAGGCCCATCCTCTGCCTTTGGGGCAAACTCACCCTCTCCACATGCTTGGGTGGGTCTGCTCTCCTAGCCTAAGGCTTCTTGACTTCAGACTTTTGCTTCCATAGTTTTGCCTCTGAAGTCATTTTACCTTCACATTGTCCCTTTTCTGAGAGACCCCACCCCCCACTCAGCTCAGGCTGGCAGCAGTTCCATTTATATGGGTCCCACAGCACTCTTGTTGGCTTTCTATGTGGTAAGCAGGGATTGTGCCATGAGACAGCAGGAGTTTCCACAAATCCTTCCTGGATTAACTCCGTCTCCAATCCTGGCTTTCTCTGAAGTGGCTGACTGGTTTCACATTTGGCCAAATCCTCACATGGGGCACCACTATCTGGGGTCTCCCTTCCTGGAAGCCCAGAATTTTCCAGAACATCAATTTCTGATTTCTTTGTATCCAAGAGTTCAGTTTTCAGATTATCTCTTTTTTGTCACATTTCACTATATGCTGTGAGGAGAAAAGAGGCTGCATTTTCAACATTTAATTTTGAAATCTTTTCTGCTAAATACCTAAGTTCATGGCTTTTAAAATCTGTCTTCCAGCCAAAGCCACTAGTCAATTTTTGTTAAAGTTATGTTGTTTTAATTTATAACACACTGAATATTATAAGGAATCACATATACGCTGTATTGATAATATGAAATAGGGAACACTGTTGAAGTTGAGTATTTACATTAACATAAAGTCATCTTTCAACACACTAGTCAATTTTGCCAGATTATCTGCCATTTTAAAACAAGGATCATCTTCCTTCTAGTTTGCAATAACATATGCCTCATTTCGGACTAGAGCCTCATCACAGGTATCTTTAGAGTCCACATTTCTGCAACACTCTCTTCAAAGCATTCTAGGCCTTCTCTATCAAGTTCCACACAATTTCTCCAAAATCTTCTCATTATCCATTTAAAAAGTCATTCCAACATGTTTGGTATTTGCAAACCATGGCAGCACTCCACTCCCAGTACCAAAATCTGTTCTAGTTTGGAGCTGCCAGAATGTGAAATACCAGAACTGGAATAGCTTTTAAAAAGGGGAATTTAATAAGTTTCTAGTTTACAGTTCTAAGGCCATGGAAATGTCTAAAAGCAAGTCTATAGAAAGATCTGATCTAAGGCACCCAGGGAAAGATACCTTGGTTAAAGAAGGCTGATGAAGTTCAGGGTTTCTCTCTTCACTGGAAAGGTACGTGGTGAACGGGGTGACGTCTATGAGCTTCCTCTCCAGGCCTCTTGCTTCATGAAGCTTCCCGGTGGTGTCCTCCTTCTTCATTTCCAAAGATCGCTGGCTGGTGGACTCCGTGGTTCTCTAGTCATCCTGTCGTGGTCCTGTGGCTCTCTTTGTCTCAAAAAGGAACTCTCTCCAAAATGTCTCCTCTTTTATAGGATTCCAGTAAACTAATCAGGACCCACATAGAATGGGAGGAGACATGTCTCTATTTAATCAAGTTTAATACCCACAACTGATTGAGCCATATCTCCATGGGGATAACCTAATAAAATCTCCAACCTAGAAGTATGGAATAGGGATTAGAAGAAAAGGTTGCTCCCACAAGATTGATTAGGATTAAAGCATGGCTTTTCTAGGGTACATAAATTCTTTCAAGCGGGCACAGAAGCAGTCCCATAAAATTAACTTTTCATTACTTTGATATGGCCATTTTGCTATCATTTAACCAGTGACTATGCAAATTTGCAAAACCTGTCCTTGTGCTAACTTTCCCAGAAGTTAAAAGGAAAGGCAGGGGTGAGAGGTTAGAGGACAAATTGTGCATATGGAATAGAAGACATATGGTGGAATATGAAGACCTCGGGAATTATTTGCACAAGATTTGGGAAAAAAAAAAACAGAAGGAAAAACTTTAAGTACAATGGGGGGAAAGGAGTGCCCCTGACAGATTAGAAACTTAAAGTTTAAAAAAACAAACAAATAAAAAATATTCTCGTCTCCTCTACCATGCATCAATAGTCTGGCTCTATACAATAAAATAAACAAACTCAAACCTATATTAAGAAACACAATCTGTCTGCAAGTAGTTCACAATCTGGAAGCAGAGCACTAGAAAGAGAAAGTAACCAAGTATCATGCAATGGAGAAGTGCTATATTACTGGTGTAGATAACTGCTAGGCAGCATAAGGAGTAATTAATTACACCCAGAGGGTGGGAGGGAGCATTTGAGCTGAGGCTGGAAGTGTGAGTAGAATATCTCAATGTATATAGCTAGAGAAATAGCATTTCAGGAAGAGAGTTTTGCTTAAACAAAGATATGGAAAGTGAAGGAGCAGAGCTGTTTGTAGAACGGAAAAAAGTAAAAAAAAAAAAAAAAAAAAAAAAAGTCAAATATGGCTTAGTCATAGAATGAGTTAACTGAGTGAGGGGTGGAGGAGAAATAGGGCTGTAGGGGCTTGTACCTTAATCAAGCCACTGGAGCCAGAGCAGGAAGAGACATGTATACCAGGCTAACGTTTGGATTTTATCATGTAGGGAGTGGGCAGTTAGGAAGGTTTTAAAGAAGAGGGTGTGCCATGATCATATTTATAGCTTAGAAATATCACTCTGGCTGCTTCTACATGCAGTATTTGCCTTTGTAGGATTGTCACAGTTGTACTTCTACATTTGTTAGGGGTGATTATTTGATTACTATTTAGATACCAGAAAGACCATGAGAACAGGGTCCATCTTTTACTTTTGCTCAAAACAATCTTCCTAGCACCCAGCCCTGTGCCTGTCACACAGTAGAAATTCAGTGACAATCTGTTGAATGAATCAAACTACCGAATGTTAGTATAGTCCAGGCAAGAGAGGATGAAGGCTTTGATCAGGGTACCACCAGTGACAACACTTAGGATGGAAGAGCTTTGATTCGACATTTCAAAAATGAAAATCCATGGTCACCTCTAAGATGTATGGTACGAGAAAGGATGAATGTTCAAGGCAGACTCCAAGGGTTCTGGGTTGGGTGAATGGGGGATGGGCAGTTAGTAACTAAGAAGGGAAAACAGAAGGCAGGGGAAGAGGGAGGGTGGGTGGGCTTTGAGAGGCGAAGGTAATGAATTTGGCTTTGGACAAGTATTTGAGATGCCTGCAGGACATCCAGGTGGAGACACTTTGTGGGCAGGAGCCAGAATGTCACCGTGGAAAGAACCCAGAAGCCAGAGGGCCTTGGATTGGGGCTTTGTCATTGTCCAGCTATGTGATCTAGGACAAGTCATTAACTTCTCTTCACTTGGGTCTCTAATTTATAAAATGGAGGTGATAAGAAACCCTGCCATACTTAACTCATGCTGATTTTATAATAATATATATATATATAAATCGATGAGAAAGTACTTTTTAATGTGTTGAGAGCTTTATGAAGACTAGTTATTATCATTGCACTGAGAGACTGGGGAGGATCCCTTAATAGAACATGGTACTAGTCAAGTCAAGGTCACCAGTTTAAGGCATACAGGCCAGCTGACTTGTTAAAACCCTAGCTAAGTCCCCCACCCATAGTGAATGGATGTGACAGCACAGTAGCCCAGCCTTAAAATCAGAAGTCGAAAAATAACTCTATGCATGGCTTTTATTGACATTGATATATTCCAGTTTAAACAATGGAATAAGGAGAGTTTAATATGAGGAATAGGGGGTATGTACTGTTCCTAGTGAGGATGAAATAACTAATACTCAAATAAATGTATTCTCTTGACAGGCACTGGAGTCTCGCCTTTTTTCAGAAAGAACAAACACAAAACCCTTTCTTTCGACACACCCTTGCTCCTGAACTTGTCACTCTCTTCTTTTCACATTATTCTTCAACTGGCAGCAAGAACTTCCCCCTATAAACTGGGCCCCCAGAATCAATGTTAATTCACAGTAGGGCTGAGTCACTTCTCTGTTCCTTCCTGTAGCAGATGGGTTTTCCCCAGAAAACACTCACAGATGTGTTGACCTGACCTACTGAGTATCAGGAGCTGAAAATATCTTGGCATTTTGACTTTAGGTCAGTTCTAAGGTTCTGTAAATGTCAGGTGGACAGGTTCAGAAAAAGGTCTTCAATTCTGGTGATTGATTTCTAGACTCTTAAAACCAGACACTACGGCAGTGATGCCGATACGGGGGTAGACTTCAGGAAGCTGTCTTCTGTTTAGACTGGCTCTTGTCCTCCAAATGAGCCTTCAACCCGAATTCCTTGCGGGATGGAAAAGTTGAGTCTCTGAGAACAATCAATAGGGCTATATCTTTTGCCCATCTCAAGTTCTTTGATGTGATATAAAAGCAATAATGTGCCAGGGAATGAACTCATAAAGTTATTCGTTTTATAGCATAATAAAAATGCGGCAAGATTGAGTTGGGATTTAGGCAAAGAATTGGGTTGTCAGTAAGGAGGTCTGGTTTTCCTTGCCGACTTGTTCACTGTTATCTTTAGTAAATCACCAGGTGGCTCTTGACCTCAATTTTTCCTCCCAGTGAAACATGGATAGAGGTGGCATGGGACAGTTGACAAGCAGGTAAATGATCACAGTCTATAATGAAGGCTTACTATGTGCCAGGCTCTATTCTTGAGCTTGGGAAGACAAATGAACAAAACAGAAAATCAGAAATTCCTGCTCTCATAGAACTCATATTCTAGTGAGGGGAGACAGATAATAAGCAACACACATAATAAATAAGTAAATTATTTTTTACTTATTTGAAGTTGATAGGTGGATTCGGAGAGTGATGGTGGGTAGGGAGTGTTTTGCAGGCTCTGGCCACTGAGTCCCCTCATCCCCAAGATCATAATGGTGGCTGTGATGAGTCAATGGAATAAGGGAAGGAAAAGCATTAAGCATCCAATAAATGTTGCTGTCATTTTTATTATTGTTACTTGCTAACCCGAAATACTTTGACCCCCAAATCACGATTCTTGGGCAACAGGTGCTGGAGTAGCAAATGCCAATATTTAAAAATCACTAAGAGTCAAGGTCAAGTTTCAGCCACATGGTTTATTTAAAGATGCTGCCCCTAAGGCGAACAGAGCTATGCTGGCTTAAAGGGGAGTGCTTCTGAGCTTCACATAGGACAGAAATCCTTGGGCTACCTGTCTAGTTCCAGGACTAAAAAAAGGAAAGCTCCCAAATAGAAGGGATTTATAAATATTAAAACAAAGCTTTTTAATTTTATATGGCTTAACAAGCCTCCAGAGGCTGGCTTTTTGGAGAATGACACACCTGAACAATAATCAGAAAAGGCAAAATTGCCTCCTCCGGGTATTGACGTGAACAGATTTGATTTTTTCTTTTTCATGCCAGGAACAGAATGCTTCTGGCAGAGTTGTGAATTTCGGTGCATCACTTGCAGAACTGCTGACCTCTGTGGGAAATGTTTAAGTCCTTTGATGTAACTTATTGTTGAGCAAACAGTATTTCTGGCACTAAAAACATTTTTGGTTTGTATCTGTTCCCACTAATCTTTATTCCATGACATTATCATTGCTCACCTATTACAGATATTTCTCAACTGGGATTTCATGAAAGGGCAGAGGGTTGGAGATAGGGTCATTAAAATGGCCAAAAGATTTTTTTGCATCCTCCCACCCCCCCACCCCCCCACCGCCCCGATGCTTATGGAGTTCATAAAATCATTCATGGGAGAAGGTTTTATGGATCTGAAAATAGTAAAACTAGCTATTCCTAGTCTTTTTCCTCTACTAAATGCTACACATCCTGAGGCTGATTCTACCAAAAATCTGCACCTCACCATTCCTTCCTTCCTTCCTTCATCCTACGTTGAGTGTTACATACCAGGTGCTGTGCTGGGTAGGGGCTAGTGCAAAAAAGAAGTGCTCAAGACCCCAGGGAGAACTTCCTCCTGAGCACAAGGCTGGGTGGTGAGAACCTAAGAGAATGTTACCCCATTAGGTTTACAGCAAATCTGGCCTGGCTTCTGACATGCTGCAGGGAAAACTGTGTTGCCAGGGCTTTCGAAGGCCGTGGGCTCCCAGAGAGGATCGAAGAGCCATGGGAGGGAGAAGGCTTTATGCCATTGTGGGGGGCAGCAGGATCATTAAGTTCACTAACTGCTTGCAAGGGAACAGGGTTAATGGGCCAGAACCTTCCTGGAGCTTAGTGTTCAGGATTTTGACTAAGTCCCTATAAGAGCATGTTAAGCAATTTCACCAAAGTTTTTTCAACTCAGCAAAACTTTATGAAGGGCCTCTGAGGAAAAAGGTGGCCCCGTATGTGCAATAATAAATAAATATTATAGCAATGTAAATTCTAACAGAATATAAACAATTATAGTAAAAGGTTGAAATCAAAAGCACTGGAAAGATCCTATTTTTATCAGAAAGTCAAAAAAGCCCTCCTTTAACAACAGGCTAGCTTCTTGTATATATCTTTATATCTCAATGTTGAAAGACCTTCTGTCCATCTGTCTGTCTATCCATCCAATTATCCAATCAACTGTTCAATACACTTTCATTGGTAATCTACTATATGCTATGCATGGTATGAAATGCTGGGCATACCCTCAAGAAGGTCAGTTTGGAAGAGTATTCTTATACAAGTTAACTAGAATCCAATGAGATCTGTGTTATAACTGAGATAGGAGCAAAGTTCTATGGGTACAGAGAGGAAGAAGATACCAGGGTGGCTTAGAGGAGTCAAGAAGAAATTCACAGAGGAGATGATGTGTGAGCTGAGAATGGGAGTGGCTCAGAGGAACATGGTAGCTTTGGATGTGCCTGTGGTGTTGAAAGTTTATTTATTTATTTATTGACTGGAACAAATTGAAGTATAGTGAAAATGCAAATGAGTAGAACATTCCATAAACCAGCAGCAGCACTAAAAATGGAAGACACTGAGCTGGGACTTAGAAGACTTGGGTTTTCCTCCTGGGCCTGGCATCACGTGGGGGCATACCACTAGGAAGTCGCTTTGCCATTCCAAATCTCATTTTCCCCACATATTAGACAAGAATATTGAATAAGGTTTCTCTCTTATTCACAGGGATGTCATTGAACATATTAGGGAGCTTTACAAAGATTTTATTAAAATACAAGGTATTATAAATCAATTTATCCTCCCCACTCCCCAGTTGTCACTTGTAATACAAGGACAGGTCTCAACCTTAAGGGAAAAAAGGGATCCATGAATAAGAATTAAGACTTAGGAAAAATATCTTTCAGGTACAATCTCCTGTAGAGATTTTTTTCTCCCCTATTTACTTATGTCTTCTGCAAAGCCCACACACCATACCTTAGTATTAACTAGTGCTCATTTTGCCCTTTATATTTGACCTTTGCTCCCCCTTCTTTCTACTGTCACACTGGGTTTTTAAACCAGCTCTTCCTATTTCCCCAGGCACTATTTTAATTATTTTTTCCCTCTGTGGCCTTGACTGTGATGACTAAAGGCTGAAAATCTACAACAAACTCCAGGAACTTAATGAGTTAATTTGGGCTGGGCTCTGTCTTTCAATTAAGTGTCCCAGGATGAACGCATTCAGAAAAACCTAACTCTCCTATCCTGCCCTGGGTTTCCCTTTCATTACAGAAGTTTGCAGACAGGTGTTCCTATGGAAAGATTTTCCCAGGAATAAGAGAATATACCCAGCTGCCTTACTATGACTGTTAATGACTGCCATGTGAAGTTCAGAGCTGAAGCCCAATTATCAACATTCATTACATCAGGTGTTTCAATCCCTACTGGTTCCAGGCTGTGGAAACACCATACCTCTTCCTGGGATGTAATCTGTCTGTAAGGGGAGAGAGGTGAACCTGTCCTGTGGGAAAAGGATTTTAAAAAAGAAAACTGAGGGTAATTGGCCTGGAAAAGAAATCTGTCGTGATGGTTGCCTTAACAAGTCTGTAGAGGTGCTATGGAGGAACAACAGGAGGAAGGCAATGAGATAATGGCAGCTAATGTTCACTGAGGGTCTAGTATGGCCAGGCATTAGGCTAAGCGCTTTATATGGAATACTCGCCCAGCCCTCCGAACGAACCTAGTATAGTCACAGGTTTTGGGATGAGGATATCAAGTGATAGAAGCACAGTTCTAACCCAGTCAGAAACAGCAGACAAATACTTTCCTAGACATCAGGGTCATTTGGATGATCTATTTTAAGCTATTGATTCCTGAACAAATATCCAGTGGTTATTCTGAATCAGAATTTCTAAGGATGCCACCTGGGAAGATGCTGCTTCTTAAAAGCTCACCCCTCCCCACCCAGTGATTCTGATGAATAGTCAGGCTTGAGCACTTCAGGGGATGTGTGACTTGTATGACCTGAAGGGAGAGACCTAGTACAAATGTGGCATCACATGGGGAGGTCTCAGCTCAATGGAAGGAAAAAGTGTCTAACAGTCAAGGGTGACCAAGATGGCAGATGCTGCCTTTGGGAGTGAGTGTGTTTCCTGTTATGGAGGGACTGGGAATCACTTAACCAGCACAATATTAACACGGTATGTTCCTTAAACTCAATGATTTCCTTAAAGCCTATGATTTTCAATCATTCATTCATTGCACCCATTTTCATTGAGCATAAAATGTATGCTGGGTACTGTGCTATGCACTGGGAAATGGCCGAGGCGATCGGGATTTTTGCCCACCTTTCTGACCAGTTTTTTATTTGAAGTAACTGTGCAAAGGTGGTACTGTACATACTTTGCTTATAGTATGCTATGGGGGTATATTTTGCCCTACAGTTTATCATTCATTTGTTCATTTATTTATTTAAACATTATGTACCAATTGGCTACTGTCTGTTTGGTACTGGGGATAAAAGAATGTAGCAAAGATGGCTAACTATCCACCATGATTTGTTCTCCTCCATCCAATTGATTTTACTGGGAAGTGGCTGCCCAGATAAGCATTAACTGTCCCAGTATCCTTTGCAGTTGGGTGTGGCCTTGTGAATTAGTTCTGACCAACAGAATGTGAAAACAGTGATGTTCACATTTGTAGACCTGGACCAGAAAAGCTCTCCCCATGAGGCCTTCCTCCACATACTTTTTTCCTTTTGGCTGGATTGGATGGAGCCAACTTCCAGGAAGCTTTTGAAAGCCAATCTGATGATGGCAGAGCTTCTGACAGCCTGGGCCATTGAATGATGAGGGTCATCCTGACAGCCGGTTCACCTGCCTAGAACTGGTAGAACTGTTAGGTAAACAAGAAATAAAGGTCTATTGTGTTTGAGCCTTATGCCTTATACATTCTTTGGATCAATCTTTTATAGCTGTTAGCTTACCCTAGTATTTGGGGTGAACAAGACCTATGTGCTACGTGTCAGTGTTTATAGCTCAGTTAAGGGGACAATTTAATTATAATCAAGGTTGTATTGGGATAATTTCATGCTCTCCACAGTGGGACATAACAGGGGCATCTCAGTCATCCTGCGGGATTAGAGAAGTCTGGTCCAAGTTGAGACCCAGAGGGTAGAAGCTGGAGTTAATCATAGGGGAGTGAGGAAGGGTGTTTCCAGTAGATGATCAGCCTGAGCAAAGCCTGGGGTGACAAAGCATGGGGTGTTTGAGGAAATGGAACAGATTCAGTAGGGCTGGGGTAAGGGTAAACAGCAAAGGATGGGGAGTGGCAAGGGATGTTGCTGGAGGTTTGCCATCATCTGTTGGAGAAGAGGAAAAGGAAAGTTCTCATGTCCCTCTTAGAATACAGGGCTGAGAGCCTCAGCTTCATCAGAAGGTCATCTTCTGAGATATCCCGTTCTGCACAACTACTTTCTTATCTCTGCTCAGCATGAAGGCCTAAAGCTTATTGTGTGTGCTTGTTGCATATGCACATGTGTGAGTGCATGTGTCTGTGTGGAGCTGGGTGGAGATGGGAGGCAAAGAGGAATGGAGGGCAAGAAAATTGCTATAGTCATTCTTGATCTGAGTTACATCAGAAAGCAATAGAGGGTGTGGGCTCCTGGCCGCTGCAGGATGATTGCCTGGGGCCTAGGAGATTGGTGTGGTGGGCTCACCAATTCTGGCAGGTCTAACAGAAATGAAAAGGACCAGCCCAATTCCAGTTCAAACAGACAACATTGATAATCTGCCAGGAAGAATCTGAGCAATATTTTACAAACTTTAATAACAGCTCAGAGAAACCGATCAGAGTATTTGGCTTTGCGGTGCATTATTGCTTAGCAGGACCCATGTAATAGCAGAGAGCAATGAATCTTTTTTTTCCCCCTTCCTTGCCCAGAGAACAATATTTTTCTTCTTCCAAACTGAGAGGAATCCAGTAAAGTCTAAATGTATTTGTCTTGTTCCTTATTTCAACTTCTCTATAAATTGCCCATAGGGTTTTGGCACCCACTGTTAAGGAAGTCAGTTTACTGCCTGAAATATTTTCTCCTATTGGAAATTATATTGCTAGAGATTGTAACTTTTGTCTTTTTTTCTGGTTGAGACCTTAGTTGTGGCTTTGATATCCCATGTGCCAGGGGTTGACTATGAGAACTAGAAGGTTTGTGGATCTGCCAAGAAGTGGGACGGTTCCACATATGACTTTCCTCTGGGATAGAGGGAGTTGACAGATCTCTGACTTATGTAGTACAAACAGCATGAGATGGTTTTGGAACCAGAAGTGGAATCGAATCCCAGATCTACCACTGTGAACCGTGTGACTTTGAAGAAGTTGTTTAAGTACTCTGGGCCTCGTTTTTTCTCACACCTGTAAAATAGGGACATTCCTGAACTCCAGGAAAACTGAAAAGATTAGAAAAGTGTGCCAAGAGCCCTATACAGTACCTGGTATTTAGGAGAATCACATCAAACAGCTGTTCCTATCTTCATCTCCTCATAGAGACTCAGAGGAGAGGTTGTGGACCAGTGGACAGCCACACAAGGACTCATCTCCAGGTGAGCCCACTAACTCTGTGCAGGCCCTGCTCCCTGAATGGAAAGGGCCACATGACACTTTCTGGGTCCTGGCAAGACAGTCAGAGCGGGGACCATTGAGGCTTCTTAAACTTAAGGTGTTCTCTATGGGGAGAAAGGGTCTGAAGAATCTAAAGGAAGAGGCAGCCCCTCTCAAATAGGAGCCTTCAAAAACAGGTTGCAAGCTGGTTATTAGAACTGGTTTGCTCACAGAGCTCCTCGAGTTTGGCTTACCTTCAGGACATGAGAAATGCTGTGGCTTCACTTTAGGAATAATCTAAAGGAAAGAAGACTGAGAACTTTCCATGTTTCTTGAAGAAAACGGAAGTGGGAAAATAATGGGGGTGGGGTGGATTTTACTCCTGTAGGTAGAACGGACAGTTCCCTGATTTTTTGGCAAGTGAGTTTGTGTAATAAGAGGATCAGAACACTTTCTCATTCATTAGTCTCTTTTGAGAGTCTATGTCCTTAAAAGGCCTTCCTTGACTACTTCTTTCTCCAAAGAAGACACTGTCTACCGGAACTCTGCTTTCTTTTGTTCACAACATTTATCATCATCTGAAATTACAATGTGATTTTCTGCCCTAACTTGCCTCCCCTGCATGTACCCACGATGGCAGGTTCTGTCTCTAGCTTGCTGCTGTACGTCTGCTATACAATGTCTGACACAACATTCAAGAAATATTTACTGAGTGTAAATTGTGATTGGCAATTTTTTGTTTTTTGGAGGGTAGAAGGATGATAAAGTCAAAACAAAATGTAATTATTACTATAAAATAAAGGATTAAAAATAGATAATTTCCCAGCAAATATAGCCAACCTCCCCCCCCCCCCGATTTCTAAATACTTTTAGAAGCAGAATTGATTTTCATCCAGTTCTCCTCAAATAAGTATCCTCAAAATGTTCTTTGTTTGGCTGATGAATTCTAAGTTATATTTGGATATACAGGCTTCCACTTTAGAATTTAATTCCATTTCCTGGTAATCAGAAGGTATTATCCAAATAAGCTGTCAATCCTATCATCATTTATTTTGAAATCTGCTCAACTGTCTCAGATGTATAAACCTCAGATTTTAGGGCCAGTAAGATGTCACTCTCACTCCATTAACAAATAGTATGTACATATATACACATTTTAAATAAACTTGATTTCCATAAATCTGCTTTTTAACATGTCTATTGATGTCTGCGTAAGGTTTAAACATTTTGATAAAGGAAGACTCACAGTTTTCATCAGGTAATCAACTGTGGGTCTTTCTACAAAGTGAAAGGTTTCTTAGATGCAGGAATTTATATAGTTTCATAAGATTCTTTACACTTCAGAATAAATTTTATTCTTCTCTCAGTTCTTGGGGTCACATGTGAAAGGTGGATTGGGGGGACACAGAAACAATGACGATTTTGACTGGCAGTTAGTATTATGAAAATCCACATGGGGAAAATAAGCATCCAGAATTTGCAACTCATTGGGAATTCTCTCCAGTTCCTCATGGGGTGTCATGTGGATGAGCTTTCTGTCTTTCATTTCCTCCTTAATGCTCTTTAAAAATAATTTACAAACCTGGACTCTGAAGCATATATTCATGGGTTCAAATCCCAGTTCTGCCATGCATGATGTGACCTATCACTAATCTTTTAAGTCTCTGTGAAATGGGACAGTCATAGCCACTAACTTCCAGGGTTACTGTGAGACTGAATAAGCCAATGGTACAGTGATGGGCACATAGTAAGTTCTCAATCAATGAATGGTACCAGCTATGATTAGCTGTGTCTGGCGACTACTTCATCTCCTTAAGTGATTCCTCCACAATTTCTGCACTGTGACGATATTTGTTTCATTGAAATTTTGAAGCAGAAAAGCCCCACTGAGCAGCAGCGTCTCATTTGTGAGCAAGCCCTAGCAAAGGCGGCAGCCACGTGCCTTCAGAGCATTAAGGCAATTATATCCTGCGTTATTAAACTCCACGGCATCCAGTTCAACTTACTAAATAATAAGAATTAAACACAGCCCAAATAGTAGCACTTTCCCTCATCCGTGAAAGAGTGGCACTCAACAATGATGCTCTCTAGCTAAATTATAAAGTATGAGGCCTAAATTTAGGAAGGGGCAATTCTGAAACAGTTGATTACTGGATCTAAGATTATGGGTATTCTTGTGAACTGTTGAAACTGATGAAATAAATACAAAATGGTAGATTGTTACATACACAATTATGAGGGGAAAAAAAAAGCCTTGCCTGGGCTGGAATGGTTCTGCATTGTTATATGGGGAGATTATTGTGAAAGCGATTACAACTCATTCCCACAAAAGGCGCCAAAAACAGTACTCATCTTCTATAAGAAATCTGATATAAGGACCAAATAGTATAATATATTTGATTATCAGATTTGGCCCTTAAGATGAAAGGCCTGATTTAGAAGACTGGAAGCCTCCCCTGTGCTTCACTTAGATGAAAAAAAGTTTCAGAGCTTCATAGTACAGGACTACTAAAGAAACCAGGCAAGTGGATGCTGCAATGGCACCAGAAATTCACCTTCTTGGTTTCTAATCCATTCCTGAGGAGGCCAGAGGGCTGAGCATTTGTGCTTTGGAGCAAGACAGACCACATAGCTCTGCTGTTTTCTAGCTGTGCATTTTCAGCCAGTTTAACTTCCCTAAGTCTTGGTTTTCCGATCTATAAATCAAGAATGATGATGATAATACCTTCTTTTCTGGATTGGGGTGAGACTCTGAGCTAGATATATACATGAATTTTCCCATTTAATTCTTACACAAACCCAGTTAAAGGGCTTGATAAATGGAGCCTTGGCAATTTAGAAATTTTGTAATCCAAGGCCAATCATGTAACCTCTAGGTTTTCTCACATGGAGAAAGGAACAAATGATTGTAAATACCTTATCAAATTGGTGGAGGAATGAATGAGTCATGTATTGTGTATGAATCACACATGTGGTTAGCTGTTAGCTTCTGTTATTATTGTCATAACTATTGCCATTAATTTCAGAATCAATCAAATACAGAGGCGAGGATCAGGGGGAGCATTTTGGGGAGAGATTCTAAACCCTTCTCGAGTCATGGTCCCATTAGTTATGTTTCGTCTAAATGTTACGATGCAAACCTTGGGCTTGCTGTTCCTCTCATCACTAATGGTAGAGTCTTAGAAAGCCCTTCTATGGTATGCCATGAAAGCCACCTGAGGCTACATCACAATGCCATGCTGGGCCTCTCATTATGGAAGGAATATGAGGGATAAGGGAAGAAGGAAAAGATGGAAAGCCATTTGCCCATCTTCCAGTCTTATAGGGCTTCCCCTGGGACTTCAATAAGTTTATATGTTAGTTATGTTACTGCCAAATAATTCCTTTTTCTGCTATGACTAAAAGCATACAAATGTAAGAATTAAAATGTAAATACCCCAGCAAAATATTGGTAACTATGTCATGGCATTTACTTTCTTCTGTCTCTTCTTTTCCTATCCTCTCTTTGTCTCACTCCCTCCATTCCAGTAAACTGAGAGCTTCAAGAAATAGAAGTTCTCTTCCAGGATGATGGCCAACTAGAGTAGCTCAAAATTAGCCATGCTCCACAGAAAAGTTAGAGAAGGCAGGCAACAGAGGTGGCAATTTGGGAGTGCGGCTGACCTGGGGGAGCCTTCTATACCACATGCAGCAGCCCTGGTTGCAGAGGCCGAGGAACTGAGAGGCAGAAAGCTGGAGCCTGGTGCTGAGGTGTGGAGCCTGCGGGAGTGCACGGAAGGGAACATGGAACTAGGAAGTAAGCCAGGCCGTGTTCCCTGGGTACACTACCCCAACTGGTGCAGCCCCATGACCCACGACTCACCCCATGCACCTGAACCCCATCACCTGTTCCCATTCCCTGCACTCCAGGCACCCCTACCCCATCAGCCTCAGGTGCACGTACCTGCCCCATACCTCCACCCCAAGTGCAGCCCAACCCACCTCTCCTGCACCCCTCCCAAGCACTACTTCCCTCTCCCTGTTCCCTGCAGGCTGTTGCCACCACATATAGGCTGTGGGCACTAATCCTCATACTTAGGCTACCCACCCCCCTGCCCATAGTCACACCGCCTCACCCTGCCTTCCCTGAGCTCAGTGCATCAGTTTATGGCACTCCCAGGTCCATGCATGTGCACAGGCCCCCAGTCACATCATTCAGCTCTGGGAACTGCACGCTACAGCAGTCCTAGAACCAAGCATGTGCATGGCCCTCAGCCACACTTCTCAGCTCTGAGAAAGTGCTGACCTGCGCAGCTGGGTCACATCTGCCCCCAATCCATGAAGGCGTAATGCCAACCTGCTGCCGCAGCTCTACACATGTGCACAAAAGGCCCGATGCCTCAGACCAGCGCACACCAGGGTTACGCCCCCACATGCGGGATGTAGTACCTGCACAGCTACATCCCCCCTGGCTGCTGGGCGCCCACGTTCACAAGCATCAGCGTAACATCCCCAACCTGTGCCCATACTTGCCTGAAACAAATACCATACTGAGTGCCCCACCCTGTACCCTGCTCCCTGCTGTACAATCATCCTGCCAACACAAGGCCTTAGACTACTGAAAGAAATCAACTCTGAAAGTAAATCAATTAAGATATTTACATGCCACGAAGACAGCAGAAGATCACTAAGCATTTCACAATGCAGACAGATATAGCCCTGCCTAATGACCAAATGAAAACACCAGAGGAGACACAGACATTGGAACAACTACTTAAAGGTGTTCATTCAACTCTACATATTAAAATAAATGAGATAGCTAATGACATAAAAGAGATCAAGAAGGCACAGAAGAGCACAAAGAGGAATTTGAAAGAATAAATAGAAAAATAGCAGAAATCACAGAGATTAAAGACTTTTTTGACCAAAAAAAATATACTAGAGGCACACAACATCAGATCTGAAGAGACAGAAGAAAGAATAAGTGATACAGAAGACAGGATTATTGACTTTGAAGACTCAAAACAGCAAATGGAAAAAAACATGGAAAAAATTGAATGGGATCTCAAGGAAATGACAGACAAAACAAAGTGCACAAATGTAAGAGTCATTGGTTTCAGAGGTTTATAATACAGGATATAGGAGACTTAGAGATACATAGAAGCTAGAGATGGGTGAACCGTTAGCTAATGAGGTTGAACTCCAATGTAAGGGAATAGATAGGAGCAAAGGTGATTCTCTAGTGGGTCTAGAAGTAATATTACCATATTGAAGATGAACAAGATTGAAAGGGGTTGTATAGACCTACATGTCCCACTGACTCACACTAGAAATATGAATGAGTTCACTTCAAAGATATGATTCTTGAATAAAGAGTGTTTTAGTCCAAGGTACAGGGAGAAAACTGCTATTGCATGCTACGAACTATGTTCAAAAGGAAACCAGGACCATTCCAACCAATCCTAAAGAACACCTAGGCCAGTATTTTAGAGTAGCTAGAAGTGAAAACCTAAAATTGTGAAATTGTAACCCATGTCAAAGTCTGAAATATGTTCTATAACTAATTGTTATGCTGTGCTTTGTAATTTATAGCTTTTTTGTATATGTTATTGTTCACAAAAAAAGAAGGAAAAAAAGTTGGTTGTGATGATAAAAGAGTATTTAAGCCCCCTAGCATCCTATATTCTGGAGCAGTTAGTAGGGAAAAATATGAGAGGATCGTATGGTAACCCATGACAATCTCTGTGATCTATCCTGTAACAACTTTTTGAAGAGTGCTTTGAAAACTATTGCTTTTTTACTTCTTTGCTTTGTATATATGTTATACTATACAATAAAAAAAGTTAAAAAAAAAATAGAAGTTCTCAAACTCTCACACACCTTGATACCTTCATCTCTACCAAAGCTTTCTTTGACCAAGATTAGAACTGCCTTCACTTGTGACCAGGTGGTTTATCCAATAGACTTCAGAAAACTATGTGATAAAGCACATGGGTTTTCTAAAGAGATACACTTGGTTCAATCTCCAGATCTAGAATGTACTGCCTTGAGCTCCTATTTCCTCGTCTGTAAACAGGGGAAATAGCACTTCAGGCACAGAACTGCTAAGAAAGTTACATGCTATGATGCATCTGATGTTTTAGCAGGGCTTGGTACATAGTAAGGAATCATACATATTAGCCAATATTATTGATCTCAAGTGTTAGCATCTGGTATCAGAGAGTTAGTCTTAGGAAGTCTGTAGCTAGTCAGGTTTCCACCTCAGTGTGGGTAAGGCACTGAGGCTCTGAGTCATAACTTACATACTGCTTAAAGTCATACTGAGTCCTGGAGTGTAGGGATAGAGTCTTCTATCCCTACAATGTTCTCTAGAATACTTTTCTTCCTCTCGTACTGGCTCAACTTTTGGAATTAGTAGAAAACTTGGGGGGACAGAAAGTACAAATTCATTTATTCAACACATTTGTTTAAAAAAATATTCACAGAATATCTGCCATGATACAGGCACATACAACAAATTTGGCAGAGACTCTTAGTTATCTCTTACCGTATGGGTTTGCTATTATTTTCTCCATGTTATAAATGAGGCCACTGAGGCCCAAAGAGGTTGAATAATTTACCCAGGGCCTCATATTAACAAATGGTAAAGATGGGGTTCAATCCCAGGGGAGCATGACTCTAAGAGATTTGGGGTGATCTGGTTGTTTCAATTTACTAAAGCTGCTGGAATGTAATACACCTGAAATGGACTGTCTTTTATAAAGCGGATTTATTAAAAAATTTACAGTTCCTTGGAGGAAAGGCAGCTAACTTTTTTCTACATTTCTCTGTCACATGGAAGACATCTCTGAACCTTCTCTTCCAGCTTCAGGGTTCAAACGGCTCTCTCTGGGGCATTTCCCTTCTGCATCTCCAAATATCTGGGTCTGAGCTCTGAGCTGAGGTGAGGTAGGCTGGGCTGCTGAGCTCTCTTCTAATTTCTTTTAAGCCTCATGCTAATTAAATTAAACATAGCTTACTGTGGAAGGCACTTCCCTTAGCCATAGATGAATGTAATCAGCCATAGATGAATTTCACATGCTGATGACTAGGTCCACAGCAGCAGAACAACTGGGCACCATCACCTGGCCAAGTTGACACCTTGAACCTAAATACTACACTGGTAAAAGGGCTTGTTGAGGTTTTTGAGGGATAAAATTTTCTTTTTTCTCAAGCCATAACAACATTATAACAAAATGGTGGAGCAGATCTTTTGTAACCAGGAGGAAAAAAGACTCAGACTCTTCTGTGAACTGAAGGTACCTGACACAGAAGAGGAGTTAGATCTCGGCCTTAGATTGGGAACTCTGATGACATATCACAGGAGACTATTTATATGCTTTGGGCATGGAGATGCTGATGATGACAGTGATAATGCTGATAGCTATAAACCTTGGAATAGCTACTATGTATCAGGTACTATTTTAAGTATATTCACTCATGTAATATTTGCTGAATATCTTTTCTGGGTTAGGTATTAAGAATACAGTAGTAAATAAGACTGACACACATGGTTCTTAATCTCATTAAATTCACAATCAAATGAGCTTCCTTTTCTATCCAGACCATGTGTTACCCCACACTGGCTGGGTTTTGATGCAGACATCTGGTGCTAGAACACTGAAGGGTTTGAGTGGTCACTTTCTACTGACTGCAGGCTCCCTATGGATGAGAACACCTTAATTCTTCTTGTCTTCTATGCCACAGGAGAAGCAGGGAGTACAGCCAGATGGCTAGATATGAACTTCTTATGTGGTTGGGTGCAGAAACCAGGTCTCCTCCTCCTCTTCACCCAAAGAGCTTTGGATGAGATGTCTCCTCCATAGAGGCTGGCTTTTCCAGGGCATGGAGTTATTAGGCATGTTCTTGGGCATTCTTTTGCAGTAAGAGTTCTCCCCTCATCCATCGATATCCTATGCAAGTGGTGATATATTCATATAAAAACAACAGCATCCAATATTTGTGCACTTACCTTAACTTACATAATACTTTCTCATAGCTTGCCTCTTGATCCTCATAAAAACCCTGTAGAATATCTCTTTATAGATGAAATTCAGGCCCCTGTAGAGACTGGCCCACATGGTGAGGAGCTATGGCTTCTGTTCATATGGGCATGTGAGTTGGATTGATCGAGCCTACCCACAACTGCAGCCCTCGTTGACATCTTGAGTGTAACTTTACAAAAGACATTGAGCCGGAACCACCCAGCTAAGCTGCTCCTGGATTTATGACTCAAACTATGAGACACAACTGTTTGTTGTTTTAAGCAGCTGAACTTTGGGAGTAATTTGTTATGCAGCAACAGATACAAATACAAATTTTGAGAGCACAGTTCCACTTTGATGCACCCTGGTTTTGTAACCTTGGGCCACTCATTCCACCTCAATTTCCTCATCTGCAAAATGGAGATAATAGTACTCATGCCTTAAGGTTGGTTTCCTTTTTTATTTTCCTTTTCCGGAGTAAATGAAATGATGCTTGTTAAACACAGCGGTTGGCACAGTAAGAAGTCAGTAAA
This sequence comes from Myrmecophaga tridactyla, assembly GCA_004026745.1. NCBI lineage: Eukaryota > Metazoa > Chordata > Mammalia > Pilosa > Myrmecophagidae > Myrmecophaga > Myrmecophaga tridactyla. Next base: position 8,428 of record PVIY010001671.1, on the reverse strand, counting down.
TGGAAACTATAATAATTATTGTTATTATAATCTTTTGAGCTCATTTGGCAAATATTTGAAATACTGGTTCTTCTTAAAGTGCCTAGTCTTGCTCAATTGGATTATGCAAAAGGAATCTTTTTATGAGGAAGACATGCTCAGTCAGACAAAATGGTTTTTGCCTGCAATGCCTGTGGTATTGAAGGACATGCCAAGATTAAAAAGTCCTCACTAATCAGCAGCCGACCCAGCTTTCTCTCCTTGTCCATGAACTGCTGATGATCAACATTTTGTAATGTAATTAAGAACAACCCAAGAATGAATTTTCCTTCACCCCATCATTCAATTACCTTTTCCTCCAAGACCCGGAACAAGAGTTCAACTTCACCTTCCCCTACAACCACTCACCTAACCCCCAGTCCCATCCTTGGGATAGTATTTATTGGTTTTAGAGGCCAGAGTCCAATATTTCTCTCAAATTTGTCTTTTTACAGCCTGCACTAAGGTCCAGATTAACTACATACTTATTTTCTGGAAGGACATTTCCTGATGTGAAAGTTTGTCCAATGGCTCATTCTATCTCTGTAATTTGAAGGCAGGTTTACCAGAAGGTTCACTTTGAAAACTAAATTTATCCACAATCACCACTTTTAGAACAGGACTCATTAAAGACACTTTAACTCCCACAGTGGTGTCCACTGAGATGAGGGACCACTTCTCCACCCTGGCACCACCTGCCTTTTTTCAGAAGAAGACCTTTTAGTTCACTAATTAGGCCAAAATAGTAAGTCAGCCCAGACTTACTAAAACACACGTTTTAAAGTGACTACCTCATTAGGTGGAGAACAACGTTCTCATGGAGATGTTTAAAGTGATCGTGTCTTGTGGGAAACAGCTCTGACTCTTGGTAAGCACCATGGGGTTATCACTGAACTACAAACTTGACTTTGATTCTATTCTGGCTTGGCCACCAATTGGCAAGGTGTATTGTCAGATCACTATCTCTCTCTCTGAGTCAAACCAGTTTTCTCACCCATAAAACGGGGGGATTAATACCTGTTTCACCTATCCTTTTTTTTAAAATAAAGATCAAATGAAATGATATCAACAAAAGTACTCTTGAAATACAAATTTAAATAGCTTCAATTTAGATAAAATTTGCAGTCATAACATATGAAACTTCTACAATAGATAACTCTGGCTTTAAAAGCTCCCTCTCCAAAAACAAAACAAAACAAAAAACCCAGTGACATTTCAAAATATATGTGCCTTCAGTGAAAGAAAATTGTATCAGCACAAAATTAAGAATTTACATGTGGCAAAGGACACCATAAAAAGAAAGTTAACACAAAGACGACAGATTACAAAATATAGGTGATGTTGAAAACCTTAAAGGGGCTATTATCTCAAATCTGGAAGGAAGACAGACAAGTTGGGAAAAGGCAGGAACCGCACTCCCCTTCTGAAATAATCTAAGGGTATGAATAGGCTAATTTGAGAGTGGGAAAACATTTTTGAATGAGTGATATATGAAGCTATGCTTAAACTCCCTAATTACCAGAAAATGCAAATTAAAAAGCCAGATACCACCTTTACACCCATCAGTGTGGACAAAATTAGAAAGTCAGATAATGCCATATACTCTACCATGCACACGGGCTCACCCATCTCAGCTCTAATCTGGCAGCACTTAGTGAAGCCAGTGCCCTATGACCCAGGAATTCCTATTGTTGTTCTAGATGGTAGATAAACTCTTCCCAGGTATTTGTATAAGGCAACCCAGGTGTATGTCACTAGGGGTGATGGAATGCCATGTAGCAATTAGAACCATGGAGTAGACATATATATAGCAACCTGGATAGATTTTCAAAAGTTATTATTATTATTATTATTTTTTTTTTTTGCTGAGGGTAAAGGAACATGGAATGGGTAGGAGAAGAAGGGAGTGGCAAATATGAACTACAACCATGTGACAAATTACAGAAAAGAGGACTGTGATTATATGAATATTTCCTCCCTGTTTTGTTATGAGTATGTTTGCATTCATACATAAGCAGATATCTTGTTTTGCTCTTATCATAACAAACTGTTTTGAGTGGAAAAACTAGGAATCTATGAGGTCTATATCAACAATACCATTTGTATGGATTACAAACACATCCACACCCCAACAATATAATATATTAATGAATATAAGCCAAACACATTGGAGTTTGTGCCTGAGTGGGGGGAGGGGAATGGAATGGAATTTGAAAAAAAGGAATGAGAAAACCCCTTAAAAGAAACAAGAGAATTGTTCACCACAAACCAAGTAGTATGGTTAACTCAACCCTATTAAAGTTCCAAACTAAAATTTGCATGTTTGTAAAAACTATAAATCCATATAGTATGTGGATTTCAAGGAACAAAAGCACTTGCAGTAACATATTGATTATTTTTGGTGCTGGCATGTGGTGTGACTTATTTTCTTCTTTTGCTTATCTGTAATTTCTAGGCTTTCTACAATGAACAGACATTCCATTTGTACAAAAAAAAACCAATGTTGCTTAACAATGTTTAAGATACATGTCAGATTTTTCAGTCTTGGTCACATGCGCATACACCCACACTATGGGACGTTGAAGACTTATGTCCCTGAAAGATGACGTGGGGTTTTTGTTATTGGTTCTTCTAATAAAAAGGAAGAGCCATAAAACTTTAAAAACTGAGTTTATAGTAGTTGCATTTACCAAAAGAAAGAATTTTGCATGAAGGGAAAGAAAATGGCACCTTGGGGGCCCTGGTATCTTTTTGTTGATTTTCCCTACAAGAAACTGCAAAGATTATAGCTATAAACCTCACCTCTTAGATCTTACAGATCTTTTTTTTTTTTTTTTCAACCCCTTATGATATTTGCCCTTCGCCTCTACAGATGTGAAATAAAGCTACTGCCTTTTGGAAGTTTCAGCCCTTTCCATGGAGTGGCCCTTTCCATATCTTTTTGCAGGACAAATCCTTTCACATTTACATATGAAACTAACATGTTATTACTAACAGATGATATTAGAATTCCTCTTAGAGAGGAACCATGTTCATTTAAGAACATTTCTTAATGAGCTCTACAGGGTTAGAAAGAGACTAGTAGTCAAAGCCACAAAGGCTAAAGCAAAAACACACTGAATGAGACAGTTTGTTTCCAGAAGGAAAATGGAGTAAATACTGGGAAAGGGGAGGGAAGAGAATATATACAGCAGAACCAAAAGAATATATGGAAGAGTAAAGTGGAGTGAGACAACAAGTAATGAACCTGCATAAGGTTTACAAACAGGGATGTCTAATGATGAATTCGAAGTTGTTTGAGGTCCACAAACAACTTCTCTTCTCTGCCACAATTTTTTTTTTTTTTTTAGGTGCATTGTCTGGGAATTGAACCCAGGTCTCCTGTATAGGAGGCAAGCATTCCACCACTGAACCACCAGCCACAAATTTTGAGGTTTATTTTTTGCAAATAGGAGATGAGGCTGTTTTCTATCATGGAGGTGGCACATAGGGAAGCAAGAGCCCAGAGTGAGAAAACCTGAGAATATAAGGCTCTTTAGAACCCACAGCAATCACAATGACCACAGCTGGCATGTGGCTTATCTTCTGCTTTTTCAGGCAAACAAAAAAGGGCATGGCAAGGCAGGCAGACACCTGTCTTTTTTTTTGGGAGAATGGACATCAAAGACTGCTAAGTTGCCTCAAGTTCCTGTGCTTAGACCCTGTGAGGCCAGCCCAGCTTTTAGTAGAGTTTTTCTGGTAATAGTGAACTTTCTTAACAGCCTGGGACACCTGATGATGGGAATGACAGAACTGAAAATGTTAGGGATTGTGCTCTGGACCCCACAGGGAAAGGAAGGGGACTGTCCCAGCTATATCATATCACTCATCTTATTTAGCCTGTGTTATAATCCAGGCAGGAGGGTATTGTTATCCCTATTTTACACAGGAGGGAACTGAGCTCAGAAGAGTAAACCACTTGCCCAACATTTCAGAGTTAAGAAATGATGGCACCAGGATTTCACCCAGACCTATTTGCAAAGTCTCTCCTTTTTCTATTCTGTTATATACTCTTTCTTTTGAAAGCACAATCAAAAAGATACATAGCAGCTGCCTTCAGGGAATATTTAACAACAACAAAAAAGCACTGATAGGCAAACCATGCTCTTTTGATGTTTCCATCATTTCTGGTGATATTTTCTTGCACTTTATCATAGAATCTCCAAGCTACAAGGGAAGCCTTAGAGATCCTCTAAATAGGAAGCCTTTTCTGGCATGGGGGTGGGTAGAGTTTAAGGTGGATTTTGAGTGAGAAAAGAAAACTCGTATAAGGGAAATGTTAACCTACTTCTTTAGGCAGAAGAATTCACATGGTGGCAAGGCAAGAAGGGGTTGGAGGAGGTGGAAACTGCCGAGTTAGAGCGGGGAGGCAGGCATGAACATAGATGTGCTTTAAAAGTGCCAGGCAGGCTCATTTCCCTTCTGCTAAGCGAATATGCAATTATTATCTATTATGCATATATCGCTGTGCTATGTGCTGGGGAACAAAGATGAACATAGGGGAGACCCATGATCATTAGGAGCTTGATCTAATTGGAAAGTATAGCAATACTGTTGATGGTCTCCAAAGCATCCGTTCTCCCTTCCCTCTTCCTACAAGGACCTGGATTTTCTACCACAGAGGCTAAGCCAGTCATCACACCCATCCTTTTTGCATTAGGGATGGGTGCCTGTCTTTCACTGATCCAATTAGAAAAAGTTCAGAGCTTTTGTCTGATGGTGAGAGGAAGAGAAAATCCTTCTTCCCATTTGGCTATCAATGAACTGTGGGAACCATTCTAGGAGCTGCGGCAACCATTTTGTTACCATGAAGAGACAAATCTAAAGGTAAAGATAGCGTACTGAGGAGGACAGGGTCAAGGGAAACAGCAAAATGAAGCTCGGATGATCCTGGGAGCCTCTGGATCAAACCATACCTGAAGTCTGTTAACTTTAAACTTTTCACTTAGGTGAGCCAATATAGTCTAATTTGAGTTGGACTTCTGTAACTTGCAGCAAAAGTGTTCTACTTCAAGAAGAGATAAAAATAGATTTTCTAATATTATATAGTGGGTAATATAATAGAAATATCACCACAGTGGTATGGGATTCTAGAGAAGCACTAATGCCAACTCTGGGATTCTAGAAGAGATTTCTAAGGAAATGATGATTTAGCTGAGCCTAAATTAGGATGAAGTAGAAGGTGAATAATGGTGAGGTCAGAGTTCCAGGTAGAGGGAATAGCATAATGATAAGGTCAAAGGCTTGGCACTGCATGACATTTTGGGAGTACTTCAAAGAATTTGGTGTTACTAGATGGTAGGGTGGAAAGCTTGGCTGGCTGCAATGTAGACAGAGAGGAGCTTGGGTTTCACTAGTAAATGAAAAGTAGAAAGTTTTTCACCTCAAAAGCTGTTGAGGTCCTAGGCAATTGATTACAGCAGTTGTAATAAATAAAAACATTTCATCTAAGTCTCCTTTCTTCTTAACATAGATACTGACATGATAACCTCTCAGTTTAGAGAAATATAACTAAATCTTAGATTTGAGAACATGGACTCAAAGTGGCTGAAACAAATTGGCTGATACCTTGAACTGTTAACCTGCTGTTCTCTGGTGTATCCATCAGGATTGTTCCATTAAAGTTTTATTTTTCAAAAATTTACTTCACATTATTGTATGTAGGTGATCACTTGTCAATGTTCCAGATGTATCTTAGCTAAAATTAGTGAATGCCCTAACTTAGATGGCTTTTATAGCCTGTACATTTGGTATTGTTTAACCCTTAGGATTTTACATTTCTTAGCACAGAGGACAAAGAAAGGTTGTACATTGTTGCTTGAGAGTCTGTACATTTAGACCAAATTTGTATTTGCACTGTCAGTATGGCAAATGAGTGAAAAAAATGTTTAATGCACTACTGGATTTATTCTTCTTCTTTTCTTTTTTTTGATTCAGCTTATACCAGGGCTGAAAAACCTCAATTTATGTTCATGGCAGTGGGAATTTTTTTTTTTAAATGTCTATGTTCTTTCTAATAAACTGTTGGAAGACTTCAAAAAAAAGGGGGGGGAGTAATGTGGCCGGGTTTGAATCTGGCTTCAATATGGAGGATAAAATAAAAGTGCATCTGGCTGGAGGCAAGGAGCTGAATTACGTGGATTAATTCATTCATATTCACTCACTGTATCAAATGGCGCTAGGCACTCACATATGGTAATAAGAAAAACAGCCCCTGCCCTCAGAAAGTTTACGTTGATTGGTATTACTGTTGACATTCAGGTCAGAGAGAGCAAGAAGTAGAATCGGACAGTATTCCTGGAAACATTTTGTCAGTAGGAGACATAAAATTTATATACAGTAGGAACTGTGCTTTACTTACTGCAAATATAGCCAATCTCCAAGCGATTAATAATTTTCCTCTATCAAAAGCTGCTATTCCATTTCCTGCTCATTATACAGGAACCATGTGGTGTGGTTTCTACAGTGAATATTCTATCTTCACTATTCAACATGACACATGGAATCCCATTCTTAGACTTGGTTACTTTCATATAAATATCAGCTCTGACTATGGAGAGAGAGAAGGATTCAATTCCAAGGGGCTAACTGGTGGTCATCACCGATGGATTGGTGGTGGCTGCATGGCAGGTAATGTTGAGACAGATGTTAAGGTCACTCAGACTGGTTTTGATGTCTGCCAAGGCACAGGCAGAACCTGATGGCAATCACGACTCATCTTCACCTACTGTTTTATTTTGGCTACTATCTAATAAAATGATTAGTGGGTAGGTGAATTTAAATTTTTTGTACAACAGAAGGTAACATCCTCTTCTGAAAACATAAGTGCAACAAATGGAAGCCAATTAACTGTGATCACCGCTAACTGACAAAAAGCCCCAGAAAGCTTTCTTATTAAAATACTCTTTTAACTTGTTAACATACATTTCTCCTTAAAAACTCTCAACTCACCAAAGCAAATCCAGTTTAAGATAAATGCAGCTGTGAGCACCTCTTTATTCTTGAGAATCTGTTCATGTTCAAGGACCGTCAGCTGAGGAGAACACCTCCTATTGTCACAATACCATTTGAACCGACAATTATTTCATTTTTTTAAAATAAAAATGCACATACACTAGCCCACAATTTTCTTCACTTGCAGCTTCTGTTTCATAAATCATTTCAGATACTACATACAAGAATATCTTCAGAAAAAAATCTGTGGGTTTAGAAAGCAAGACAGGCAATTCTACTGTCTCATTAACAAAAGAGATGCAATAATTTCAGCATTTCAGCATATTGTCTGTAAGATAACAAGCCCCCTTAGCTCTTGCTCTAAGCAGTAAGCAGCTCACAGACCCTCTCAGAATGATATTTGAGGTGATACACATTTTTGAAGATAAGTTTAGTAGGTTTTATTGAAGTAATACAATTCAACTTCATTAATTTGAAGTTTTCTAATTTGAAATCTAAACCCATGTAGCTATGGAAAGGAAAGTTTAGGTAATTCATGCAAGAATACAAGGATAATATCGAAGCTATTTAAGAGAACACATTATTTTGGAGCTCTCCACACAGAAGGCACACAAAGTTATTAAATACCTAATGAACATTAGAAACCTTGAGTTCTTCCTAATCACAATTCACAAATTAATTACTTTAAAAGAATCTTCATTTGGCAAATTGGTCATTTTAGTCTGAGCAAATTATTTGTGCATATGTTCTATCTTTTGCTGGTAAAAGGCAAGCTGCTGAGCGCTCCTTGACTTGTTCAGCTCTGTATTCCCCAATGGACACAATGCATTGTGTTTATGCCAAATATAGTACTCATCAGATTTGTTTGTTTGTTTTACTCTTTTATTTGCAAAAGTAAATATTGACTTTTTACTTTTTTGACTCATACTGACTTAACAAATATTGATATTTCAATGGGAATATTTTTCAAATAGCAAGAACTTCTCATGGAGTCAAGGATGGAATTTCCCAGGGTAAGTGTCAGGACCTGGGACACTTCTGGCTGCCTCCCTAGCAGGGTGCCCATAGGCAGGCAGTGGCCGGTGGATGAATAGGGCAAGTCCACACTGCAGGGGATAGAGGGGAAGCTGAGTTACTCTCCCCAGGTCTTAAATTAAGCTGAATTTCTAGGCGTTTGGGACAGGAGGCACAGCAAGTCAGGCCAAGTAGGAATTCCCCTGATCATGCAAGGGGAGTGGTCTGCATGGGCAGACAGAGAATGCCAGTGAGTGCCAGCATGCCATTTAATCATCCAATCCTCCTATGTGCAGAAGGCTGGCGGGAGGTGAAAGGAACACGGAGTTACAGTGACCTGTGTTGAATCCAGGCTTATCAAATACCAGCTTACTAACTTACACAAGCTATTTAAACCCTCTGA
>PVIY010001670.1:0-144472 GCA_004026745.1 Myrmecophaga tridactyla | reverse complement strand
ATACACTATTCAAATTATTTTTATAAGTTTATCTAAGGCAATCTAATAATCTTTATCAATAGCTAATTTGAAGGTTTCAAGACAAATACTCATACTTATTAAGGTTTAATTCATTTCACTCACATAAGGTAATGTAGGACTTTTCCCTTTAATGTGATATTAATATAATACCCTAGGAGATATTTTCCCCTCATAATTTTCAGTTGGCAAATTTAAAACTTCACAATACCAATAAAAATAATACAATGAATTATTATTATTTGGTTTTATACAAGTGTATTCTGAGCAGTTTTAATTTACCCAGATAGTCAATATGCTTAGAATATCCTAACTTAAAAGGACCCACTCATTCCTTAGAACTGATATTTTTATGGATTAATTAAATAAAATTCCTACAGCTATTCCATAAAATCGTACTATGTTCACAAACCAAAAAATGTCATTAACTCATTCTTCACCAATCCCCAAGTACAAATTTTGTTCCTCTAAACTGTCTTTCACAAATGACTTCAGTAAAACAATTTAACATAATAAATATCTCAAGTGGAATTTGAAATTTGCTTGTTTGATAAAGATTTGGTTTATACTGTCAACATATTTTTAAACCATCTTAGTTTCTAATACTTAAATAAAAAGTAAAAGACAACACCAGTAATTAACTGTTTGATAACTGCCCAGGGAAATAGGCTGACGATGTAGAAGGATGCGCTGTGGGTTTTGATGGTACCTGTAATGCTCCTAGAGTGCCATCTTTCTGATGGTCTACAAATGAAGACAAAAAAGATTATTTGAATGCACTGAAATCTTCACAAGAACATTTAATTAAACCACAGTCTACAAATTCCATTTCAGAAATGTCTTCTCACCTGGATTATTAAATAGATTCTGGCTGAGCCCACGTAAAGGAATACTATCTTCCCTTTTCTTCAGATATTTGGATTCCAGCCCCAGATTTTCACCACTTAAAAAGAAGATACAGTAATTACTTATTTTAACATCTTATTTTCCCTTTAGTAGTTAATTTTGAAGGTTTATCTAATAAATACACATATTGCATATATCTATTTAAGATCATATAATTTCTATTTATAGCTTCACATTGTTCAAACAAATCACATTCTTTACTGGTTTCTTAAGGATATATTAATTTACCTATATATAGTCAGCCAAAGTCCCCTTCTTTCCAGTAAGGAGTAAATTATAACAAAGTAAAAATTCTAAGATCTGGGATAAAAACTGTAAGGGGAAAAGAAACTTCTATGATTAAATATATGTACATGCCTTAAGAATACTATTATCATTTAATTATTTAGTTTTCTATCTCGTATGGAAAATAAATATAATTTCTATTTCCTTTGATTTCAAAACTGTCATTATAAAATATTAACACATTACATAATGAATTCAGGTCAGATGAGTACAACTGCTTGAATTTTAGGGAAAAAAGAAAGGAAATTTCTATAGTTGTATTTTTCCCCTTTCCACTCCTGTATTCCTTCTTATAAATGTCTGTTCAGTGTTTCCCTAATACATTCATAATTTAAATGTACATTCATAAGTTCACTGTTTTGTGAAACAATGACACTATATCCTCACGTTTTCAGAAAAGAAGTTAACAGACATTTTTTCTATTTTAATGTTATTTTTCTTTAACTTTTGATACCTGTTGCCACTTTTTGCTAGCTGACAACAAATTAAGAACAAATTAGTCATAAACAGAAAAAACTCAAATTGTGGAACTGCCCTAGGTTTTATAGATACACAATTATGGTTTTTTTTTTTTAAATTATGTTTGGTTTTGTATTGCAAATACGCATCTTTTTCTGCTAGTAAAATTGCTCTTAATTTGTAAAATGGATTAAATATATGATTATTTCATAGTAGTCTACCATTAATATGAATTCTTGGTGCCCTGTCTCTTGAACATGTGTGAGAGTAAAGATAATACATACATATATATATATGTGTATATATACACATATATATATACATATATACATATATATATGTATGTATGTATTTCAGAACCTCAAAGAATTCTGACATTTTTAAATGAAGGATCATAAACATTAACTATTTCAAATACTTGTCTTGGTACCAATTTTAGAAGAGGCAAAGAATAAGGGCCACAGAGCTGGGATAAGGATCCACTTTAAGCTGTGTTATTAATTTTGTCTGTGAAGTACTGGGATGGTGATAGCTCAGCCAGCAGAAAGGCCTTGAAGACATTAAATCTTAAGTAAATAAGCAAGCATAATTACAAGAAAATATTACAGTCATAAGAAAACTACCCAGAGAGACTAATTTCCATATGAGGTGTATTCACTTTTTTTGGGGGGGGGGGGGGGGTACATGGTCCAGAAATCAAACCTAGGTCTCCCGCATGGAAGGCGAGCATTCTATCACTGAACCACCTGTGTACCCGGAGGTATATTTAATTTAACCACAAATAACTGAATCAACGAACTTCACTATGAAAAACCTGTGTAAGATCTAAAAAATAGGCAAGAAATCTCTAAGCAGGCAAAACAGAAGTCTCAAAATTGACATTAAAGCCCATTTACATTCCCTACAGGACAATCTCACAAGGATTTTTACTCTTATCTACCATTTAATTTCAGCTTGTTTAGCTGTTTCTTCAATTACCTTACATTGGAAGCATTAAATCAGAAAAACCATTTCCAGAGGCAGACATATTGATACAGTGGGGGAGGGAAACTATTTGTAATTAAAAAGATTTGTCTACATGCCTAAAAATATATGAAAGTGTAATTCTCAGTTACGTGGGAATTGTAAAAAATAAAATTATGCCTTATATCTAACAGTATCCCTCAGTTTGAAAAAAACAAAAAAAACCTTTGTTATGGCAAAAAGTGACAACTTAAATTTCATTGGGCAGGCCCAAGGGATCCCTTGGAGGAGCAAGTAGGGAGGAAGAAAAGGCTTCTCTTACATATGTACACAGGAAGAAATAAGAGAGAAGAAAGATGAAGACTGAAAAATACAGTAATTATCCAGTCATTTATTCGAAGGTTGTAGAGACAATATAGCAATAATCCATCCAAAGAAGTGCATTTGATCGTTGTGCTGATTTGAGACAGTCTGGTAGCACTTCTTCCATTGCTAATGGTCCCAACTTTACCCTTCTGGTTAAGGCAGCTTCTGTTTTCTTGAAAACAGAATGAAGACTCAAAACATTTGATATGGATGCATCAGAATTTAATTAAGTACAGTTGTCAAGTAGCTGGATGGATCTGAGAGACTTATATACTTATTTCAAATAAAGAGGTTGGTGAGCCTATGTTGCAGGTTGCTGCAAAACTGTAATGATAGTTTGAATGCTGCACTTCCAATGAGAATGCTTGAAGTGTTTTCATCTGAAAATACTTATCTGCCTGTTTTACAGGATACTATGTGGTGTCAGTAATTGAACAAATTTTGCACTATAAGATTAAAAATGGGTATTAGAGGTCTATTTGTTTACTAACAGCAAGCGTCCATTAATTATTGAATATTCTAATTTATCTCAAGTTCCTATAGCAAAAATTTTGCTAGAGAATGTTCTAAAACCATTCCACTTTAATTACAACTCCTGTCCAGAAGGTGCAAAGCAACAAGTTTTTATAGTCTTCACAAGGGAGTTTTTACACAAGAGAGTTTTTATATTTTTTAAGTATTTTTATTAGGAAATCTTCACACAAATATAGTCCATACATGGTGTGGTAGTTAGACTCAGGTGTCAACTTGGCCAGGTGAAGGCACCTAGTTCTGTTGCTGTGGACATGAGCCAATGGTATGTGAACCTCATCTGTTGCTGATTACCTCTGCAGTTGGCTAGGAGGTGTGCCTGCTGCAATGAATGACATTTGACCTAAATGGCTGGTGCTTAAATGAGAGAGCGCAACGTAGCACAGCCTAAGCAGCTTGGCATTTCTCATCTCAGCACTTGCAGCTCAGCCCAGGCCTTTGGAGATGCAGAAAGAAGTCACCCCAGGGAAAGTTGTTGGAACCCAGGGGCCTGGAGAGAAGACCAGCAGAGACCATCCTGTGCCTTCCCACATAAGAAAGAACCTCAGTGGAAAGTTAGCTGCCTTTCCTCTGAAGAACTAACAAAATAAATCCCCTTTTATTAAAAGCTAATCTGTCTCTGGTGTGTTGCATTCCGGCAGCTAGCAAACTAGAACACATGGTGTACCATCAATGGCTCACAATATCATCACATAGTTGTATACTCATCACCATGATCATTTTTAGAACATTTGCATCACTCCAGAAAAAGAAATAAGAAAAAACTCATACATCCCAAAACCCTTACCCATCTCTCATTGACCCACAGTATTTCAATCTACTCAATTGTATCTCCCCTATTTATTTACTTTTAATCATTATTATTATTGTTATTTTACTCATCTGTCCATACCCTGTATAAAAGAAGCATCAGACACAAGGTTTTTACAATCACACAGTCACACTGTAAAAGCTATATTGTTATACAGTATTCTTCAAGAATGAAGGCTATTGGAACACACTTCAACAGTTTCAGGTACTTCCCTCTAGCTACTCCAGTACACCACAAACTAAAAAGGAATATCTATATAATGCATTAAGAATAACCTCCAGGATACCCCCTTGACACTGAAATCTCTCAGCTACTGAGACTTTATTTTGTCTCATTTCTGTCTTCCCCCTTTTGATCAAGGCTTTCTCATTCTGATGACATCAGTCCCAACTCATCCCAGGAGTCCTATCCCACAGAGCCAGGATGATTTACACCCCTGCGAGTCATGTCCCATGTAGGGGGGAGGGCAGTGAATTACCTGCCAAATTGGCTCAGAGAGAGAGGCCACATCTGAGAGGCTCTCCAGGAGTAACACTTAGGTATAATTATCAGTAGCTTAGCTTCTTCTTTGCAGGAATAAGCTTCGTAGAGGTGAGCCCAAAGACTGAGGGCTCAGCCTATTGAACTGGTTGTCCCTACTGCTTACAAGAATATCAGGAATTCCCCAGACAGGGAAGTTGAATATTTCTTCCTTTTCCCCCCATCCCCCAAGGGGACTTTACAAATACTTTTTTTTTTTTTAACATGGGCAGGCCCTGGGAATTGAACCTGGGTCTCTGGCATGGCAGGCCAGAACTCTGTCATACAAATGCTTTTTTTATTCTCCTTCCCAAATTATTCTGGGATATATCAGGGCCTCACACTAACCTGGACAAAAAAACATGATCTCATACCCTGTTCAAGATTCCATATACTTATGGTATTCAACTAAACTGACCATATAAGTTAAATTAGACAGTATGCTACCCAAAATATAAATCTTGCACCAAATAAACATCTTTCCCTTTGATCTCGCACAGAGGTTGAAGTATAAAAATATCCTTTACCCACATCTGACTTACCTTAGTCCTATCCAGATCGGCTTCATCCGTATCTCTAGATGAAGTCTGATCATTTTTCCAGCTTTTTTAACAGTTGCTGAATGTGTGATGCTGACTTCAATAGCTTCAGTGCTCTGAGTCTCAGGTGTCACATAAATACCCAAAGTTTCGGGGAATGACCAGGTTATATACAAACAGCTCAGTACCCCACAATTTAGAAACATCAGTTACAACTCCTAAATATATGTGACTGCTGTAAAAGCTTACAATCTAGAACTTTTTACAATAGGCCCCAACCTGATAATCATGCTCTAGACTTCAATTCTCTGAGTTTGCATATTCTAGTTATTCCATATGAATGAGGTATGATATTTGTCTTATTTCTGACATTTCATTCAACATACTGTCCTTAAGTTTCATTCATCTAGTTGCATGCCTCACAATTTCTTTCCTTCTTGCAGCCACTCTGTAGTCAGTTGTATGTAAACACCACAGATCCCCCTTGCATTCTTCAGTCTTTGTACCCTTAGGCCACCTCCATGCATTGAACACTGCCACCATAAACACCAGTGTGCAAATGTCCACTCATGTCTTCACTTCCAGTTCCTCCAGGGAATTAGCAACAGGTTGCAAGAGTACATGGCACCTCCATCCCTGGCCTCCTATGGAACCACCACACTGCCCTCAAAGGAGCTATACCTCTCAGCTTTTCAACCAACAGTCAATAGGTACATCTCTTTCTCCACATTTTCTCTAGCACTTGTTTCTCTCTGTTCATTTTTAACCAATTTTATTCACACGCCATATGATCCAACATAAATAAATAGATATGCCTTCGCCACCATTGTATATAAGAAGATATTACCTTTGCTTCTGCATAGACTCCATACCACCCCGTGCACCCACCCCCACCCTGTCTGCTGACATTTAGTTCTGGCATAACGCCTTTGTTACATTCAGTGGAAGCATGTTACAATGGTACTTTTGAATACAGACCCTAGTTTGCACTGATTGTACCTTTCCCTGTATACTATCCATTTTCAACCGAGCACGGTTTTTTTTTTCAAGACCACTTATGAAGGGCTTCTATACCCCAACCCAGCTCTTAGATGATTGTTGGAGATTCTTTTGCCAGACATTACTACTTTCTGAGCAGAATACTTGAAAGGTAAAGTAATTTTCAATAAAAAGGCTCAAAAGCCAAACGATGTTGAAATTTTGTGTTTCTATGTGGTTGCAGTTAAATTTTATTGAGGATCTTAAATCAAAATTTTGCAATCGGCCACAAGAAGGAATGAAGTTGTGAGGGATGAACTAGGTGAATGAACCTAAAGAGCTGTACATAGAATGAAATTTCAGGAACAAAATGACAAATATTATCATGCCTCAATCATATGGACTAACTATACTATAAAAATTCAGTGAACTAAAGTCAAGAGCATGGGTTATCAGGTTGGGGTTTATAGTAAAGGGTCCTAGACTGCAAGCTCGTACGGCAGTCACATACATTCAGGAGGAGGTGTCACTGGTTTTCCTAAATTGTGAGATACTGAGCTGTACGTGTACAACATGGTCCTTCCCAGAAACTTCACGTAGTTATGTGACACCTGAGACTCAGAATTAGAGCTCTGAAGCTGTGAAAGTCAGCAGTACCCCATACAGGATTGTTTAAAAAGTTGAAAAAGGGGTCATACTTCAACTAGAGATATGAATGAAGCTGATCTGGATAGGTTTAAGGTATACTAGAAGACTGGGTAAAGGATGATATCGTCCATATTTTAAAACCTCAACTTCTAGTCAAGACCAAAGGGTGCAAAATTTATATTTTGGGTAGTACATTTTCTAATTTAACTTGTATGGTTAGTTTTGTTGAACACCACTAAGTACATGGAATCTTGAATAGAGCATGAGATTTTATTGGTTTATCCAGGTTAGTGTGATGCCACAATAAATCCCAGAGTGATCTGGGCAGTGAAAAAAGCAGTATCTGCAAAGTCCCCTTGGGGAATGGGGAGAAGGCAGGAGGTGTTCAACTTTCCCATTTGGAGAATTTCTGATATTCTCATAAGATGGAGGGACAACCAAATCAAGAAGCCAAGCCCTCAATCTTGGGGTTCGCCCTTATGAAACTTATGCCAGCAGATAAGCTAAATCTACTTAAAATTATACCTAAGAGTCACCTCCCAGAGAACCTCTTTTGTTGCTCAGATGTGGCCTCTCTCTCTAAGCCAACTCAGTATGTGAACTCACTGCCTTTCCTCCGATATGGGACATGACTCCTGTGAGTGTAAATCTCCCTGGCAACACGAGACAGAAAGCCTAGGATAAGCAAGCCTTCTTGACCAAAAGGGGAAAGAGAGAAATGAGACAAAATAAACTGTCAATGACGGAGAGATTTCAAACAGAGTTGAGAGGTTATCTTGGAGGTTATTCTTATGCATTATATAGATATCCCTTTTTAGTTTATGGTATATTGGAGTGGCTGGAGGGAAATACCTGAAACTGTTGCGCTGAGTTCCAATAGCCGAGATTCTGGAAGACAACTAGATAAAGATATAACGTTTACAATGTGACTGTGTGATTGTGAGAACCTTGTGTCTGATGCCCCTTATATTCAGGGTATGGCGAGATGAGTAAAAAATATGGATAAAAATAAATAAATAAATAAATAAATAAATAAATAATGGGGGAAGAGGGTAAAATAAAAAACACTAGTGGTAAATGAGAGGGAGAGGTAAGGCGTATGGTATGTATGCCTTTATTCTTTTTTCTTTTTCTTTGTTTTTCTGGAGTGATGCAAATGTTCTAAAAAATGATCATGCTGATAAATACACAACTATGTGATGATATTGTGCACCACTGATTGTGCACCATGTACAGAAAGTATGTGTGTGAAGATTCTTCTCAATAAAAAAAATATATATACTGTTGCAATAATTTTGATGAATTCTAAATAGCATTTATTTACATAGTAATTACTTAATTTTAACATTAAAGATTATATACCTGATAATTATATGCATCAAAAATTATTGATGTAGCATGGAAAAGGTAGGAAGCATTAAAAGACTCTACTTTTAAAGTTTTATGTAGTTATCTGCTGCCATAGGTATATGTACTGTAAATATTTTAAATTTTCTCACAGTTGTTCTTTAGTACTAAAAGTAATTATTGTGAAGTTCTATAATATTTAAAAGTGCCATGAGATTGAAGACCATGATTATTTAGCATAGTTAAATATTACATATGTTGTTTGCACATTTCTATGAAAATTGGTTATTTAAGAATGATGTTATAGCAATACTCTATTAAGCACAATGTTACATTTCCCAACCACCTGTACATACTGGACTTATCCTTTATTGTGACTGAAAGAATAAAAATCTAATTATTAAAAAAAATTTTTTTCACTAACTTTAAATGAAACAGATAAACAGGTGAGCATCATTGCTGATAGGAACTCTTCAAGCTGATCTTCAAAATTGGAAATGTTAAAATCTTATGTCAGTAATTACTTACTTTTCCTTATCAGTTGAGCAAGGCATATTAATAGTTGCTCCTGACTGAATATCTCCTAGTGATGTATTTGGTTTTGTAAACTGCAAGTTAAAATGAACCTATAAAGAGAGAAAACATTAGTGTATTACTGACAATTGATTATTTTATACTGATATATACAGTGGTTAAATTTTTTTTCTGGTTAATCTAGATCATAAAATATAGGTTCAATCTATATTTTCTAACAGTCAAACATATTCTATTAAAAAATACTTGGTTAAAAAAAAAAGTACTATTTCTCCTTGCCATAAAAGCAAGATGAATAACACAAAATGTTAGGAATTTGACTTTTGGGATAGCCAAAAGTAATCAAGAATCTATGCAAAGAAAAAAAAAGCAAAGATATAAAATTAAACATCAGCATGTAAAATCTAGTTGTAATCAATGCCCTCCCCCCTACATAGGACATGACCTCCAGGGGTGAAAGCCTCCCTGGCAGCATAGGATCAACAATTCCATCCTGACCAAAAGAGGGAAAAGAAATGTAACTAATAAAGTATCAGTGCCAGAGAGCGTTCAAATAGAGTCAAGAGGTTATTCTAGAAGTTGCTCTTATACAAGCTTCAGTTAGACACTGCTACCTATCATAACCTCCCAAACCCCAACCAGGACCATTCCAGCCAATCCTAAAGAACACTTAGGGCAATATATAAGATTCCACAAGGGTTCCATGCACTAGTATAACTTTCCAGAAACCTACAACCCCCAGATGGGTCCCTGGACCAGATACGTCCTGAAACCCAGAGGGCCCAGCCTCTCCAGAACATCAGATGGTTCCATCTCCCTAACCCATATTAGTGACTGACCCTTCCGACATGAAAAAGTTAGAATGGCCACAGCCCAAACAACCCCTAAAGAGAGGGATGGAAAGATCAAAGGTGACAATAGAGTTATACAGAGAATGAATATGAATATGATTGCTGAATCATTAAATTGATATCTCTTTTAGACTCCAGTATCTTAGAGCAGCTAGAAGCAAAAACCTAAAATTGTGGAATTGCAACCCATGACAAACTCTGAAATATGTTCTACAACTAATTGCAGTGCTGTGCTTTGAAATTTATTGTTTTGTATATATGTTATTTTTCACAAAAAAAAAAAAAAAGAAGAAAGGTCGACTATGGTGGTGAAAAAATATTTAATCCTTCTAGCCTCCTACATTCTGGAACAGCTAGAAAGAAAAATCTGAGAGGATCATATGGTAGCCCATGACAAACTCTGGGATCTGTCCTGCAACTACTTGTTAAAGAGTGCTTTGAAAACTATTGCTTTTTATTTTTTGCTTTGTATATATGTTATACCATACAATAAAAAAGTTAAAAGTTAAAAAAAAAATCTAGAAGTATATTTAAAGTAATGATGTACCATAACCAAGTGGTTTTCATACCAGGAATGTATAAATAGGCTCTATAGTAGGAAATATATAAACATAAATCACCATGTTAATAGGTCAAAGAAGAAAAATAAGGACCAGCTGCATTAATAAAAAAGGTTCTTTAAACATAAATATTTTCGGTAAAAACTCAAAATAGGAATAGAAAGATACTAACTCAATTTGATAAAATTATAAATTAGAAAGGCACAGGCTGCTGAACTTTGCTATCAAAGTTCAATACTGTAAGGAAGTCAGTTCTCCCTACATTAATCTTATTTAATGCAGCAACATTAGACATCAAAGGAATGTACTTTAAACAATCTGCTTCTATGTTTTCCAACAGAAAAGTAAATACGCAAGAAGAGTGAGGAAACTTAACAGAGTATAGGTATTAATACATAATATAGCATACAGCTATCTATCATAAACAATTACAAAAGTTGACCAAATAAATGTAAAAAATATTCTCAGTTACTAAACAATAGGTAGAGCAGGATTCTGATCTCTCAGAGAAGTGTGATCCTGATAAATGACACAGTTTTCTAACTGCAAGTGTTGCTGACTGCAGGTATAGAGGGACATCACAAACAGAATATTAAGGTCTTATTAAATTGAGTAGACCAAGATCAAAGCTTAGAGAGCCTGCGGTCACTGGAACTTGCAAAGCAAAATTTAAGAGAGAAAAGAGCTGTACAGAAAAAGAGCTCCAGAAATCTGTACATGGGCCCCTGAATATTTGCTGAGTAATAGGCACATGCATAGGGTAAAAATCCACAAGCTCAAATAAACACAGAGGAGTTCCAAACTGAACAATCCTAAGTGGGTAGACAAAGTGGAAAGTCATCAGTAATCATTTAGAGCATTCAGAGAGAGCTAAGAGGGGTCACACATTTGCAAAAGAACTAACTATCCTTGAGTAAAATACATTCTAGATGCACTGTAATAAAGCTAAAGAAAAAAATCTCAGAGGGATCAAGATGTTGCCATTTGTTAGAGGAAGATAAAGTCCAGACAATAAACAATGTATCATTAACAATGTTCCACATCCTATCAAAATGACAATAAGCAGGAAAATATGGCTCATATCCAAAAGAAAAACTGGTCAAAAGAAATAGAATGGAAATTGACAGAAATGATGGAACAAGGAGACACAGATATTAAAACAGAAATTATAACTATATACAAGAACATAATGGAAAATAAAAAACATAAGAAAAATGGAATACATATTAAAAAGGAGCAAAATGGACCATCTAGAGATGGAAAATACAGTATCTAAAATGAAAACTTCCCATTGTATGATTTAACAGCAAACCAGAGACTACAGAAAAAAAGAGCAATGAACTTTAAAATACAACATTAAATAAATCTATATAAAATGAAGCAAATAATGAAACAGATATATGAAGTATTGCTGGGACAATATCAAGTAATCTATCATATGTCTAACCAAAGTATAAAAAGGAGAGATAAAGATAAAAAAAATAATAATAATAATGGAGAAATAATGGCCAAAATTTTCCAAATTGATGAATACCATAAACCCACCAAAGTACCTCTAAAAATTCCCAAATGGATAAAGATACATACACACCACACCAAGGCACACCATAATTATGCCACTGAAAATCAATGATAAGAGAAAATTTTAAAAGCACTCAGAGAAAAATCTCTCTTTACAGACAGAAAATGACAAGCATTATTGCTGATATCTTGCCAGAAATTATATAAGCCAGGCAACAATGGAATGACCTTTAAAATGCTGAAAGCTAAAAAACAAACAACCTAGAATTCTACATGCAAAGCATATAAAGTTAAAATGAAAACTTTTTGTGACAAAATCAGAAATTACAGAGCTGCACTATATGAAGTCTTAAAGATTAAGTTATGCAGGAGAAGAGAAAATGATTCTAGATAAAAATTTAAATTTAGACCAAGGAAAGAAAAGTGAATAAATGGTAAATATGTGAGTAAACCTAAAAGACTTTTTTTTCTCATTGTTTAATTTCTTTAAAAGATACACAATAGGTGGGACTGTACAGAAATTAATAGCCATATTGGTCTAGAAACATTAAGCTTAATTTTTTTCCATTTGTACAGGGGTGACACAATGTATTAAACATGTAAACTCTTTTCTACAGGGGTGTGATTACAGAAACTAAGTATTCTCTAAATATGAAAAAAAAAGGTACTCAACTGTATGGAGCAAAAAAATCATGACATGTACTGTACTACATAAAAAATGTAGAAGTTAAAATCCTGACAATAGTAGCAGAAAAAAAGGAAAGAGGAAATGAAAATATACTATTCTAAAGTTCTTACATTATATGGGAAGTGGCATATAATCATTTGATGTTAGACTGTGATAAGATGTAGATGTATATTGTAAAAATCCGTAGTGTAACCACAAAGGCAATAAAACAAAATCAAAAGCAGATACACAGTGGAATGCAAAACATGCTCAATTAATTAGAAAGTAGACAGGTAAAAAAGTAGAAAAAGGGGACAAAGAGCAAATGGGACACAGAGAAAGTAAATAAGATTATAGTCCTCATTATCAATATTTATATTAAATATCAAATTGTCTAGGGACATTGCCAGAATGGATAAAAAATGAAGTCAATTATGCAATGTCTAAAAGAAATCCAATTTAAATATAAAAACAGAATAAAAGTAAAAAGGAAGAAAATGTTATTTTATGTAAATTCTAATCCTAAGAACTAGAGTAGCAATGTTCACATCATTTATGCTTCTGCTCTGAGAAATGAAAAGGAACAAGGTCAAAGAGACTGTGAAAATCCCCTTTTTTTTTTTTTTCCTTTTTTCTATTCTCTCCCACCCCAATGCCCAGGCAATCCTATGACAATACAAGCAGCAGGGGTGATAGTGTGAGGAAGGCGTCTAAAAATCTGAAAACAGAAAAAAATAGTCAGAAAGAAAGAAAAAGAGAGAGAGAGGGAGAGAGAGAGAGAAAGAGAAAGAGAAGAAGGAAGAAAAGAAAAGAATCAAGCCTCTTGGATCTAAGGGCAAATAGCTAACAATCTAACATTCATGTCTTCTGAGTCTCAGAAAGTAGGAGGAATAGTGTGGTGAGGAAAAATTATTTGAAGAAATAATGGCTGAACAATCCAAAATCTGGCAAAAGATATATATTTATAGATGCAAGAAACTCAGTGAACCCCAAACAGGATAAATTCAAAGTAATATATGACATATCATAATCACAACAGCTGAAATTCAAGGAAAAAAAGATAAATCTTGAAAGCAGCCAGAGAGAAAGGACATTATAAAACTTATGAAAGTCTGAAGAGAGTGGAGCAATCCTTCTTAAAGTGGGAAAAGGAAAGAAGTATAAACACAGAATTCTATATCCAGAGAAAACGTTTATCCTGAATGAAGGCTAAAGGTGTCCTCAGATGAAGAAAAACAGAATTCTTCAGCAGAAGACCTCTAAAGCACATGCTACGTAATGTTCTTCAGACAAAAGGTAAACTCTGAATAACAGAATGAAGAAAGAGCAATAGAAAAGGTAAATACTGTATAAATATAATGGATAATATTGTAGTAAGACTTGTATATTCCAACTGAAGTGGTAAAATACCAATTCTACACACACCCTGAACAGTTAAATATGTGCATTTTAATTCCTAGAGCAACTACTAAAAATTATACAAGACGTAATAATAAATGCAACAGAACAATTAAAATGGAATAGTAAAAAACTGTTCCAGTAACCCAAAAAGTGACAGAAAGGGGGTATCAAGGGAACAAGAAACAAAGATTATATACTTTCTACATGAAAACCACTTTATATATATTGGTATATGTAAGTTTAAAATAAACATAAAAAAATATTCTATGGACAAAGCACTCAAAAGAAATTTTAAATGGTTGTATTTTTATCAGACAGTAGACATAAGAGCAAGGAAAATGACCAGGAATAAAGAATGAAAATACACATAATGAAAGGATGAATTGACCAAGAGAACAGAACAATCCTAAAGAGGTATGCACCTAACAAAAGAGCTTCAAAATACATGAAGCAAAACCTAATAGAATTAAAATGAGAAATGGAAAACTTCATAATTGGTGATGTCAACACTCCTCTCTCAGTAACTGATGAAAGACAGAATATCAATAAATATATAGAAGTCAAAAAAAAACCAAATAGATCTAATTGATATTTAGAGAATACTCCACACAACAAAAACAGAATACTTATATTAAGTGTATATGAAAGACTGTAAGTTGTACCTCAATAAAATTAAAAAACAAAGAACAAAAAATGAGAGGTACCTTAAAAAGAATAAAAAAAAAAACTGGGGAAATAATAACAGTTAACACATAAAACCAACAGCAAATTACTGCTTGGAATACATACAGAATTCTGATAAAGTCATTTTACAATGGTAAAACACCCCTAAAGAAAAATGAATGAAAGAAATGAACAGGAATTTGATAGAAGAGGAAGCATAAACAACCCACAGATATTAAAAAAGATGCTCAACCTTACTTAATAAGCAGGGAAATGTTAATTAACCAGATAGGAGAAAATAGTTTTGACAAAGCTACTTTCTAACAATTTATGTTACAAATATAATTGCATGAGGTCACAAAGATGCATGGAGCATTATATGAATATTTTGATTTAAAACAACCTCATCACCCAGTAACAGAGGACTGGTTAAATTAACTGTAGTACATCTATACTGGACCACTACGAATTCATTTTAAAAAACTAACAAAAACCCTTACATTCTGACACACTGAAATGGATCTATTCCAAGTTAATATCACTAAGAGAAAAGTCAGGTGCAGAACAGTTAGCATGCCACTATTTATGCTTATAAGCAAATATTCACATATACAGTCTATATGCACATTCATGCATGTAAATATATTTTTGTATATTATTTGAATATTTTTTTAATATATCATAAGAAACTCCTAACAGTGATTGTCTTTGAGGAGAGGACAGGGGACCAAGACAGGGACATTTCGATAGTATATCTGATTGTACCTTTTGAAGCTTCCCATGCTCAAATATTATGTTTTTTTTTCTTAAATACTATAAAATAAACAGAAAATTACTTAGAACCATCTGGCAAATGAGGTGGCTAATCCAAATGCTATCTCTAGATAAAATCTGACTCTGAATACACACTGTGGGCCAAACACAGATTCAATGACATAAAATAAAATGGTGATTTTTTGGATGGCACTATAATTTTTTAAAGTAATTCCAAAAGAATATTATGTTTTAATCACCAAAGATGCTAGAACAAGGCTGCCTAAGATGAGTGATCTCCAAAAGGAGCATCCATTGAGGCATAAGAATATAATATTATTTTGATTTATAGACATTCTTAAATCTCATTCTTTAATTTCTAATTTTGGATACATTTTATTATTAATATTAGGTAATAATTCCAGAACACTTATCATGTACAAGGGACTACTCTAAGCAAACGCATTAACTCATTTAATGCTCACAAAAATCCAGTAATGTTGCTACAATGATCAGTTCATTTTACAAATGGGGAAACTGAAGCACAAAGAGTTGGAAATTACTGGGTTTTGTTTGCTTACCCGTTTTTCAGTGGCTTGTTCAACATCACCACTGTAGAGGCAGGATTTAAATCCTAATGAAGGGGGTGCAAGAATAGTTCGGTGGTAGAATTCTTGCCTGCCATGTGGAGACCCAGGTTCGATTCCTAGCCCATACATTCCCCAAACAAGCAAAACAAACAAATGAAAAGACCCAACCAAACAAATAAAAAAATTCAACAAATGGTTTGCAATAACAGGATATTCACATGGAAAAAAATGAAATGTGACCCTGTGATACAGCATACAAAAAAAAAAAATCCTAATGAAAAGACCAATTTCTTCCAATAAACTGCACTGTATTATAATACAGTGGTTCATCTACAGGCATATAATTCACATAAAATATACCTGCATTAGAGGTCTATGCCCAGAAGTTTCTTTTCTTTTGTTTTAGGTTTTGTATTTTAATTGTTAGAGACAAATGATTAGAACAGTAGGGAGAGCAATAATACAGGATACTTGAAAGTCTTGTTTCCACATAAGAACATCCTTGTTGAAACTGCTAAAAGAAATCATGGAAGCCTTAAATAAATGGAAGGGCATACCATGCTCATGGATTGGAAGACTAAATATAGTTAAGATATCATTCTACCCAAACTGATTTATAGATTCAATGCAATGCCAATTAAAACCCCAAAAACATACTTTGCAGAAATTAAAAAGCCAATAACCAAATTTATTTGGAAGGGCACGGCACTCTGAATAGCTAAAAATATCTTGAAAAGGAAAAATGAGGTTGGAAGTCTCACACCTTCTGACTTTAAAACATATTACAAAGCTACAGTGGTCAAAACAGCATGGTACTGGTATAAAGACAGATATACTGACCAATGGAATTGAATAGAATGTTCAGTATAGGCCCTCTCATCTATGGACAACTGATCTTTGATAAGGCAGTCAAGGCAACCCACCTGGGACAAAGCAGCCTCTTCAATAAATGGTGCTTGGAGAACTGGATATCTATATGCAAAACAATGAAAGAAGATCCATTTCTCACACCTTATAAAAAAAATTAACTCAAAATGGATCAAAGACCTAAACATTAGAGCCAAATCTTAAAACTTTTAGAAGAAAATGGTAAGAAAATATCTTATAAAGCTTGTAATAGGAGGCAGTTTCCTAGCTCTACACCAAGAGCAATAGCATTGAAGAAAGATATAGATAAATGGGAACTCCTCAGAATTAAACACTTTTGGCATCAAAGAATTTTGTCAAAAAAGTAAAAAGGCAGCCTACACAATGGGAGACAATATTTGGAAACCACATATCAGATAAGTGTTTTGTATCCAGAATACATAAACAGACTCTTCAACTCAATAACAAAAAGACAAACAACCAATTAAAAAATAGGCAAAAGACATGAATAGACACTTCTCAGAAGAGGAAATACAAATTGCTAAAAGGCACATGAAAAGATGCTCAACTTCACTGACTACTAAGGAAATGCAAATCAAAATCACAATGAGATATGTAACACTCACTAGGATGGCACTATCAAAAAGACAGAAAACAACAAGTGCTGGAGAAGATGTGAAGAAAGAGGCACACTTATCCACTATTGGTGGGAATGTAAAATGGTACAAATGCTGTGGAAGGCAGTTTAGCAGTTCCTCAGGAAGCTAAGCAGAGAATTGTCATGTGATCCAGCCATCCCATTGTTAGATATCTATTCAGATGACATGAGGGCAAGACACAAACAGACATTTGCACACCAATGTTTATAGCAGCAATATTTATAATTGCCAAGAGATGGAAACAGTTCAAATGTCCAGGAATGGATGAGGGGTAAAATAAGCTGTGGTTTATACATAGAATGGAATATTACACAGCTATATGACAGAATAAAGTCATGAAGCATGTAACGATGTGGATGAACCTTGAGGACATTATGCTGAGTGAAATTAGCCAGAAACAAAAGGACAAATACTGTATGGTCTCACTGATACGGACTAACAATACTGAGTGAACTTGGAGAATTTAAGTTAAGAACACAGATTATAGGGTGGGCCACAGTGGCTCAGCAGGTAAGAACGCTTGCCTGCTGTGCCTGAGGACCCAGGTTCGATTCCTGGTGCCTGCCCATGTTAAAAAAAAAAAAAAAAAAAAAAGAACACAGATTATCAGGAGATAGAAATAGGATAGAAATTGGACAATTGGTGCTGAAGGAACACAGATTGTGCAACAGGACTGAATGTAAAAATTCAGCAATGGATAACACAATATTACTTGATTGTAGTGTTTAAGAACATTGAACGAAACTGAACGTGAGTAAGACAAAGGGAGAAGGGCTAGGGGGGCATATATGAACCAGAAGGAAAGTTAAGATAAAAACTGAGATAATTTAATTTAGGGATGCCTAGAGTGTACAATGATGGTGATTAAATGTACAAATTAAAAAATGGTTTTGCATGAGGAAAAACAAAAGAATGTCAGTATTGCAGGTGTTGAAAATAGACAGTATACAGGTAAAAGTACAATCAATGTAAGCTAAGGCCTACAGTCAACAGTAACATTGTACTATGCTTCCACTGAATTTAACAAAGCCATTATGCCAAAACCAAATGAAAATAGTTGAGACTGGGAAAGGGGTATTATTTTCTGTGGAAGAAAAGGAAATGTCTTCATATAGAGTATGGTGGTGAAGTCATTTCTATACATTTAGGCAGGATTCTGTGATGTGTGAATAAACCTGTTTAAAAATTAACAGAGAGATGCTGAAAAAGGATTCAACAAAAGATGCTGAAAAATCATTCGACAAAACTCAACATTCTTTTCTGATAAAACACTTCAAAAGACACGAATCAAAGTTAACTTCCTCAATATGATAAAAGGCATATATGAAAAATCCATAGCCAACATCATACTCAATGAAGAGAGACTGAAAGCTTTTTCCCTAAGATCAGGAATGAGACAAGGATGCCCTCTGTCACCACTATTATTCAACTTTGTACTAGAAGTTCTAACTAGAGCAATCAGGCAGGACAAAGAAATAAAAGGCATCCAAATTGGAAAGGAAGAAGTAAAATTTTATTATTTGCAGATGACATGATAATATGATTGGAAAATCCTGAGAAATCTACAAGAAAGTTATTTCAACTAATATACAAATTCAGTAAGGTGGAGGAATTGAAAATGTGCAAAAATCAGTAAAGTTTCTATACACAAGCAATGACCTAACTGAGGAGTCAGTTGAAAACTGTTCATTCAAAATAACAACAAAAAGAGTCAAGTACCCAAGAATGAACTTAACTAGGAATGTGAAGGACTTGTACACAGAAAACTATATAACACTGCTAACAGAAATCAAAGATCTAAATAGGTGGAAAGGCATTCCCTGCTCATGGATAGGTAGGTTAAATATAGATAAGATGTCAATTCTACCTAAATTAATCTACAAATTCAATGCAATGCAATAAAAATTCCAACAACCTACTTTGAAGACTTCAAAAAGCTAATTACCAAATTCATCTGGAAGGGGAAGAGATCCCAGATAGCTAAAAGCATCCTAAAATATAAGAATGAAGTGAGAGGATTAACACTTCCTGACTTTACAACTTATTATAAAGCCATAGTAGTCAAAACAGCATGGTGCTGACACAAAGAGAGCATTAACCAATGAGATCGAATTGAGGGCTCAGAAATAGACCACCAAATCTATGGTCAACTGATTTTTGACAAGGTTCCCAAATCCATTGAACTGGGACAAAACAGTCTCTTCAATAAATGGACATGGGAGAATTGGTTATCAATAGTCGAAAGAATTAAAGAGGACCTGTACCTCACAGCCTATACAAAAATTAACTCAAAGTGGATCAAACACTTAAATATAAGAACTAGCACTATAAAGCTTCTAGAAGAAAACGTAGGGAAACATCTTCAATACCTAGTAATAGGAGGCAGGTTCCTAAACTTTACACCCAAAGCAAAAGCAACAAAAGAAAAACTAGATGAATGGAAATTCCTCAAAATCAAATGCTTCTGCACCTCAAGAAACTTTGTCAAAAAGGTAAAGAAGCAGCACAACTCAATGGGAGAAAATATTTGGAAATCACATATCGGAAAAAGGTTTGATATACTGTATACATAGAGAAATCATACAACTCAACAAAAGAACAAACAACCCAATTATAAAATGGGCTAAAGATATTTAGCCTAGATATAGGCATTTTTCTGAAGAGCAAATACAGAAAAAAACACATGAAGAGATGCTCATTTTCATTAGCTATAAGGGAAATGCAGATCAAGACAATATGGGTTTTTTCACACCTGTAAGAATGGCAGGTATTAAAAAACAGGAAACTATAAATATTGGAGAGGATGTGGAAAAATTGGGAAACTTATGCACTGCTGGTGGGAATGTATAATGGTACAGCTGCTACAGAAGACTGGTGGTTCCTCAGGAAACTAAATATCGAGTTGCCCTATGACCCGGCAATAGCACTACTTGGTATACACCTAGAAGAGCTGAAAGCAGTGACACAAACAGACATTTGCGCACCGATGTTCACAGCAGCATTATTCACAATCACCAAAAGATGGAAACAATCCAAGTGCCCATCAACAGAAAAGTGGATTAACAAAATGTGGTATATACATACAAGGGAATATTATGCAGCATAATATTTTATGACCTTGGTAAAGGTAAAATCAGAGGCTTATAAAACAGAATATACGGGATTTAGAGACACTTAAGCTAGAGTTGGGTTAAATGTTAGCTAATGAGATTGAACTTAAATGTAAAGGAATAGAAGTAAAGGCGGTTCACTAGTGGGTCTATAATAATATTACTATATTGAAGTAGATATGATTGAAAGGGGTTGTATAGAACTATGGGTCCCACAGATTAACACTACAAATATAAATAAGTTCTTGCCTGAAAAAAAAAATGAACAGAGAGAAACAAGTGCTAGAGAAAATGAAGCGAAAGAGATGAACCTATTCACTGTCCGTAGAGAGACGAGAGGTGCAGCCCCTTGGAGGGCGGTGTGGTGGTTCCACAGGAGGCGAGGGGTGGGGTTGCCATATGATCCTGAAACCCCATCGCTCCGTATACACCTGGAAGAACTGAGTGTGGGGACACAAATGGACATCTGTACATTGATGTTTCTGGCGGCAGTGTTCATGATACACAATGAATGAAGGTATCCTAAGGGAACAATGATTGAGGAATGGAAGGGGGAATTATGGTTTATACGTACAATGGACTACTTAGCGGCCCCCAAAAAGAAATGAAATTATGAGGCAGGCAACTAAAGGAATGAACCTTAAGAACTGTATGTTGAATGAAATGTCAGGAACAAAAAGACAAATATTATCATGCCTCAATCATATGGACTAAGCATAATACAAAAATTTGGTGAACTAAAGTCAAGAGCATGGGTTGTGAGTTTAGGGTTTATTGTAAAGGGTCCTAGATTGTAAGCTCTTACAGCAGTCACATATATTCAGAAGGTATAACTGTTTATTTATTTATTTATTTATTTATTTTTTACATGGGCAGGCACTGGGAAACAAACCCGGGTCCTCTGGCATTGCAGGCAAGCATTCCTGCCTGCTGAGCCACCGTGGCCTCAGAAGGTATAACTGTTAATTCTAAATTGTGAGATACTGAGCTGTTTGTATATAGCATGGTCTTTTCCAGAAACTTCCAGTATCTATGTGATACCTGAAACTCAGGTGTCTGAAACTATGAGCTCTGAAACTAAGAAAGTCAGCAGTATCCCATATAAGAACTGTTTAAAAGTTGAAAAAGGGATCAGACATCAAGTAGAGATATGAATGATGCTGATCTGTTTAGGACTAAGGTATATAAGAAGACTGGGTAAAGGATGATATTGTCCATATTTTAAAACTTCAACTTCTGTGTGAGACTAAAGGGAGAGATGCATATTTGGTGCAAAATTTATATTTTGGGTAGTGCATTTCCTAATTTAACTTGTATGGTCAGTTTAGATGAACACCATAAGTACATGGAATCTTGAATAGGGCAGGAGATTTTGTTGGTTTGACCAGGGTAGTGTGGTGCCCTGATAAATCCAGAACGATTTAGACCATGAATAAAGAAGTATTTGCAAAGTCCCCTTGGGAGAATGAGGAGAAAGGGGAAATAGTCAACCTCCTCATTGGATAATTTCTAATATTCTCTCAAGCAGTGGTTACAACCAAATCAAGAGGCCAACCCCTCAATCTTGGGGCTCACCCCTATGAAACCTATTCCTGTAAAGGAGAGGCTAAGCCTACTTAAAATTAGGCCCAAAAGTCACCCCGGAGAACCTCTCTGTGGCTCAGACGTAGTCTCTTTCTCTGCAGCAAGTGAACTCACTGCCCTTCTCCGCCCCACCCCCATGTGGGAACTGACTCTCAAGGGATGTAAATCTCCCTGGCAACGTGGGACAGAAATCCTGGGACAAACCAGGACCTGGCATCAAGGGATTGAGAAAACCTTCTTGACCGAAAGGAGGAAAACAGAATCGAGACAAAATAAAGCGTCAGTGGAGATTTCAAACAGAGTCAAGAGGTTATCCTGGAGATTATTCTTATGCGTTATATAGATATCCCTTTTTAGTTTATGGTACTTTGTATTGGCTACAGGGAAGTACCTGAAACTGCAGAGCTGTGTTCTGTTTTTTTGAAAATGATTGTATAATGACATAACTTTTACAATGTGACTGTGTGATTGTGAAAACCTTGCATCTGATGCTCCTTTTATCTAGGATATGGATAGATGAATAACAAATATGGATAAAAAATAAACGAATAATAGGGGGACAAAGTTTAAAATAAATTGGGTGATGGAAACACTAGTGGTCAATGAGAGGGGAAAGTAAGGGGTTTGGTATGTATGAGCTTTTTCTTTTTTTTTCTGGAGTGATGCAAATGTTCTAAAAAATGATCATGATAATGAATACACAACTATATTGTAAGCCACTGATTGCACACCATCTATAGAATGTTTGTATATTAAGAATGTTTGTACATTAAGTTTTTTTTTTTTTTTTTTTTTTTTTACACGGGCAGGCTCCAGGAAATGAACCCAGGTCTCTGGCATGGCAGGCGAAAACTTTGCCACTGAGCCACTATGGCCCAACCTGTATGTTAAGTTTTATCAATGAAAAAACAAAAAAGAGCATCCTTGTTATAATGGTTCCTCTGATTCTACAAGACCTATAAGAAAGGGTAGTAAGTCATATTTAGGCCTACCAACAGGCAATTAATTATCTGCAGTTATTCTTGACCTCATTTTAGACATTACCTATTTCTTGGAAAGTTGTTTAAAATAAAAACAATTGCAAATTCAATCATAATTCTCTCTCAAGAAAAAATCTATAATCGCTGATAGGTATAATAATACTCATAGAAAACAATAATACCCTTTTAAATGTACATATCTAGTTCTCTTTAATAACCAAAGCAAGAAAAGCCTGTTAAATGTATCTATATGCTCTTTACATAATATTCTAAGCATAAGAACTCAGATTTAATACTCATTTCATTGAGAATTTTCAATGTTCTTGATCATAATTATCATTAATAAAGCTATTGCTAAAAAGAAGCACTTGCCTAAGCAAGACAGCAAACTTATTTTTAAAGCAGCTAGGAAATATTTGGATAAAATTTGTTTTAGTTTCTTGGCTACTAAAACAAATAATGCATCTTAGGTTGGCTTAAATGATGGGAATGTATTACCTCACAGTTTTGAGCCAGAGAAGTTCAAAACCAAGGCATAATGAAGGCAATGCTTTCTCCCAGAAGACTACAGCATTCTGGGGCTGGCTGCAAGCAATCTTTGGTCCTGGGCTTTACTGTAACATGGCAAAGCATATGCTGGTCTCTCCTGGCTTCTCTTCCAGCTTCTGTCTGCCTGCTCCCTAGCTTTCTCTCTGTGTGCCTGAATTTCATTCTGCTTATAAAGCACCCCAGTAATAGGACTAAGACATCCTGATTCAATTGGGCCACACCTTAACTGAAGTAACCTCATCAAATGGTCCTACCAAAAACGGGTTCACACCCACAGGAATGTATTAAGAACACGGCTACCACAAAGTCCACCTCTGGACCCCCAAAGACATGTTCTTCCCACATGTACCACATATTCATTCCATCACAACATCCCAAAAGCCTTAAGTCGTTTCATTAACAATGCCAAGCACAGAGGCACATCAAAATTAGTTATGGATGTGGTCTGTCCTTGGGCAAAATTCCCATGTGTGAACCAGTGAAACTTAGAAAACAAATTATTTGCTTCCAATATACAATGGAGGAGAGGGCATAGGATAATATTCCTATTCCACAAGGGAGACGCCGGGAGGAAAACAGAAGTAATGGATCCCAATCTTTCTGAAGTCCAGCAGGGCAAACTCCATCAGATTTCAAGGTCTGATTACATAGTAATGTTTTATCCTCCAGGCCTGGGTAAGCAGCAACCCCATCCCTTCCAAATGCTTGAGCAGTGACCATTCTGTTCTCAATCACTCAAGGCCCCACCTTCTCCAGGCACCAGCATGCTGATGAATCTGCAAATGCTAGGACAGGCACACCTTCTCTGAGCATTAGAGTACTATATTCTCCCTAAACAAATGGGGTACAAGGCCTGACTCCTCCAAGGACCATGGTAGATGGCCAGCCCTCTCCAAATGCAAGGGTGAACTTGCCCTTTTTACACATTGAGGGCTCACTCGGCCTGAAGAGATTTCTTCAGCCCAGACATTGACTTCCATGGTTCTGCCATTGAAGTTATTCTTCCTTCAATCAGTCCCTTCTCCGTCCCTTTCTGTCTAGGCTGGCAGTGGTTCTGCTCATGCAAATTACACAAAACCTTGTCAGCTTGGTGTGTACCTCTCAGGGGTCCAAATAATCACACTATGAAACTTCTACAGATCCTTCCTGCATAATTGCATTTACTATCCAGACATCCACTGAAATGGCTGACTGGGTCCATGTTTACTTAAACCCTCACCTGGATCCCTATTCTCTGGGGACTCAATGTCTGGAACTCAGAGAGTTCTCTGATAGAGCTATTTCTGGCCCTAGTCTCAGAGTACATTATCTGGATAGGCTCAGAATTTTCAAAAAACTATCCCTTTCTGGTTTCTTTATATACAGGAAACTTATCTTTCCTCCCTTATTTCACTACAAGCTTTAAGAAAAACCAGGCTGCACTTTCCATAGTCAGCTTGAATGACTCAGCTAAATATACAAGCTCATAACTTTCACGTTTTGACTTCCATCCAACATCAGAACTCAATTTCACCAAGTTCTCTTCCATTTTATAACAAGGATCTACTTCTCTCCAATTTCTAATAGCACATTCTCATTTCCTTCTAAGGAAGGAAATCACCGGGACTACCATTAATGCCCATATTTTAATCGAAATTCTGTTTATGTTAAATTAGGTAATCGCTAAGATGATAACAAATTTCTCTACAGTTCTCATTCATTTTTGAGTCCCCCAATTCTTCCAATCTCTACTGACTACCCAATTACGAAGTTGTTTCCACATTTTAGATATTTGTAATAGCAGCACCTCATTTTCTAGTACCAAAAACTGTTTTTAGTTTCCTGGCTGCCAAAAGCAAATACCATGCAATGGTTGACTTAAACAGGAATTTATTAGATCACAGTATATTAGATCACAGTATTGAGCTAGGAGAAGTCCAAAATCAAGTCTCAAGGCAATGGTTTCTCCCAGAAGACTGGGGCCTTCTAGGATTGGCTGCTAGTACACTTTGGTCCTTGGCTTTTCTGTCACAAGGCAAAGAACATGGTAATCTGTCCTGACTTCTCTTTCAGGTTTACTTCCAGTTTCTGGCTGGCTGCTCTCTAGCTTACTCTCTGTGAATCTCAATTTCATGCTGCTAATAAAGGACACCAGCAAAAGAATTAAGCCCCATCCTGATTCAGCTGGGCCTCACCTGAACTGAAAAACC
Organism: Myrmecophaga tridactyla; assembly: GCA_004026745.1. NCBI lineage: Eukaryota > Metazoa > Chordata > Mammalia > Pilosa > Myrmecophagidae > Myrmecophaga > Myrmecophaga tridactyla. The sequence goes on along the minus strand of PVIY010001670.1, from coordinate 118,624 downwards.
TCATCAAAAGCTCCTATTTACAAGGGTTCACACCCTCAGGAATGGATTAAGTTTAGAATGTTTTCCTGGTGCACACTGTTATAAGTTGCCATAGAGTTTATAATGTTTCAAATTCTACCTTTTAAAATTATAAATTCACATTCTATCTTTTATTAAAATATTTTTTTCAATAAAACTTATTTGTCTCCATGATTTAGGAAGAAACCAATATGGACCAGAAATTAGGAATGAAAATAAAATCCATGACAGTTTTCGATAATTTAAATTATTGTCACCACAGGTAACAAGTCAACAGCAAGACATCAGTGATCTTCAGTTGGACATATAAAGAGGAGAATATTAGTAGATGAATGAATAATGAAGGAGAGGTTGAATGAAATAAGTTTTAAGCAGACGAATGTCTAGTTGTTGTTTTTTTAATTACAGTGACTCAAGAAATAACATACATATATATTACTAGAATATAAAAAAAAATCCATGGAACCGCACAGCACAAATAGTGAACCCTAAGTTAAACAAAGGACTGTAGTTAATAGTGCAAGTATAAAAATTTGTTTTCATCATTTGTAACAAATGTACCACACCAATGCAAGTTGTTAATAATAGTGTGGTGGGCAGGCCACGGTGGCTCAGCAGGCAGAGTTCTTGCCTGCCATGCCGGAGACCCGGGTTCAATTCCCAGTGCCTGTCCATGCAAAAAAAAAAAAAAAAAAGTGTGGTATATGGGAACCCAGTATTTTATGCATGATTTTTTTTTATAAATCCACAACTTCTCTAACTAAAAAAAAATTATCTATTTCCTGTAAACATACATAACGATTAACAATATTCATTACATATGAATATTCAGTAATTGTATCTAAAACATTACCTAATATTTAAGCAATTGATCAAAGAATGAATTAAGAAAAAAAGTGAAAAGTATTTGTATATTTTGAATTTCTATATTTTTCAGCAACAAAAACAGGGTTAGCTAATTTCATTACCTTTGGTCCCGAAACCGGGTGGATAGTATTTTTGGCAGATATTTGATGAGGAAAGGCATTCTGGAATGCAAATGCAGAAGAAAGTGGATAACCAATTCCACAAGATGGGTAAGTCAGTCTACCATCAATCTAAAAATAAAAACATAGAAAAGATTAAAGATGAAAACTTAATTCTAACTAGTATCTGTTAATCCAGGAAGCATTAGTATCTGTTACAATAGCTATTAGTTAAAAACGCTAGCTCAGAGGCCAATTTTGTTCATCATGACACTGCAAATTCTTGCTTTATCACATAACATGATGTTGGGATACCTTTGGTCCAGAGGGGCTTTAAGAGAGGCTATGCAAACTTGGACAAAATAAACTATTTGGCAGCCTTTGAACTTAGTTAAAAGAAAGACCTTTGATCCACTACAGGTCCCTCTAGTCCTTCCATCCTGAAAACCAGGAAGGGAGGGAATAAGTAATCAGAGATTACCAATTGCCAGAGACAAAATCATTTTCTGCCAGTTTATCTGAGTAAAAGCTAGATCATTATTCTTAGATGGGCTAATGAAGACAAAAATTTGCTTTACAGTGTTCAATATGTCATGGGAACAACATTCATTTTTATAAGAGGCCAACTGAAACACAAATCTTGAGAAGCAATGATATATACATCAGTGGCTGCATGACAAAAATACCTTTCACACAGCTATTTATCATTAATCATTCGAGGTTAAATCTATTGAGATTTTTCAAGTTTATAATTCAATCTGATACTATTTTCTGTATCTTTTCTAAACTGGAAGAAATCCTTTCCCTTCTTTAGATACCTAGTACTATGTGATTTACTAAAGATTAAAAATTAGGCACTTAAATTTTAAACCCTCTGTAACTGCTCCCCAGCCAAAGACCATCAGAAACATAATAATTTGGTTTTATTGCTCCGTGAAACAAGGCAAAATGCGTATTATGGGGAACCATGGTAGGTCTCAGTAAGAAGGTATTAAAAGAAACTTTACATTTAAAGATCACTGATAAAGGTAACAACATGGGTAAATATAATTGCAAATAATATTGTATTCTGGTTTGTAACTCCAGTTTTAACTTCCTACAAGATCTAAAAGGCAAATGCATAAAACGTAATGATAAATCAGTGGTTTTAGAATCACAATGTATAAATATGTAATTTGTGAGAAAAACGATATAAAGACAGCTGGGTATAGGAACATAGTTTGTGTAAACTGTTGAAGTTAAGTTTAACAAAACAAAGGAGACTGTTACAGATTTAAAATGTTCAATTTAAGCTTTACGATAATTACAAGAAAATGTCAGAGAACATACAAGTTCATAGAAAGCAAAATTAAAAGCACAAGTTGCGAGGGGCAGGGCAGGCAAGGGAAATGAACAGTTAATGCATAACGGGTACAAGATTTCTGTTTAGGGAGACGGGTAAATTTTATTAATGGAAGTTGGTGAGGATACTGCAAAATTGTGAATGTGATTAATTCCATGGAACAGCATGCTTGGGAGTCATTGAGTTGGGAAAGTTTGTAAGTTCCCACAACTTAAAAAAAAGAGCAACTGAAGAAACAATGATCATTACATGCAATACATGATCCTATATGGGATCCAGCACAGGAGGAAAAAAGGCTCAAAAGGACAATACTGAGACATATGGAAAAAAATTGGACTATGGACTCTAAGCTTTACATGAACGTTAAATTTCTTGAACTTGATAACTGCACATAAAGTGGTTACATAAGTGAATATTCCTGTTCTTAGAAAATGTGCACTGTCAGTGTTAAGTGCTGAAGAAGCATGATGTATTCAACCTACAAGCAAGAGTTCAGAAAATGGACTGACAGATAGATAGATAGCCAGAGAGCACGATAGAAAGGATAATAGAGCAAATGTGGCAGCATTAAAATTGGTGTATTTGGGTATCTGAGGGAAGACAAGGGTAGAGGGATGTTGGAGTTCTCTGTAAGAGGTTTGTATCATTTTTGTAAGTGTCCTATAAGTTTGAAAGTATTTCAAAATTTAAAGCTTAAAAAAAAGGGAGAGACAGGATTGAGGCTCATGTTAGGTCATCTGGGGCAGAACTTAAGGAAGCAGGACTTAGCTCTGGTTTGGATTCTGTCAGGAAATGGGGATGAAAATTCTATGACTGGGCCATGGTAGCTCAGCAGGCTGAGTTCTCGCCTGCCATGCTGGAGACCCGGGTTTGATTCCCGGTGCCTGCCCATGTAAAAAAATTCTATGACTTGTGTATTTGAATAAACCTTAGCAATAAAATGGGAGGAATACAGTAAGGGTAAGCTATAATTGGTAAAGCAGCAGCAGTTACTCATGTGAGCCAGGATAGGAGGATGCTCAGTCATTTCTATGTTTGGCAATGTTCATATCTTTGTGTTTAGACATGACTATGGGATGATCTTGCTTTTGTTTTGCCCTTATCCATCATCGTCACGGAATGGCTTTATCTGATGTTGATGTTCTGACAAGCTATTTATATACAACAGCAGAACACCAAGGTCTAGCTATGAGCGCTAGGCCAGCTCCTAGCACACCTAAGCCTTGCCAACAGAACCATATCAGATCATGGTACTAAGAAGCTGCTATTCTCTTTCTCCCCTCTTATTTCCTGCAAGGAAAAAGCAAAGATCTTGTCCTGGGAGCTAGAAAATTTATATTTTATAAGCAGTTTCTTCTAGAATCTAGAATTCTATATTCCACAAGTCTGTCATAAGGTTCCCAATGTTCTTTTTTTCCGACAGAGCACAGTTTACATTCTTTCCATTGTAGTTCCAAACTTGGATCCAATACCAGAATTCTGTTCTCTCAAATTCTCTTAAATAACACTGCATGTATATGTCAGAAAGTTTTAACATTACTTTAGTTAATACTGAATGATTTCTATACCCCTTAAACTGTTTTACAAAGAACAATGTCCTTGAACTACAGCCTCTCTATTAACAGCAAGTATTCTTATGTTGCACTTCCAAGAGCAACTCAAATTTTTAAGGGCTAATAATTGTAGGTCTGTATCAGTATCACCACCTTAAGTCACAAAGAATTCCTAATAATTTGAGAATACTTTTGTTTTAGGAAATTCACTGAGACATTCACATCTCAATTTAAAGCTTACCACATTAGGGTTAGGAGAAATTCCACTTCTGATGGTGTTGTTGCTAGAATGTCCAGGTGGAGTGGTAGAAGAACCCAACACATCTTGCTTTCTCACTAGTTGATTTTCATTTAGTTCTTTATTTAACCATGTGATTACTGAATAAAAGAACAAGAAACAAGGTAAAGTATTTTATTTTACTATTTTCATTTTTCTAACCATTTAAGTGTTTAAAATTTATATAGAATTTAGATATTTTAAGATTTTAAAACTATACCTATCACAGGAGAACAACAAACGTTCATCGAAATTTTTTTATTAAAAGATTCTTAATTTTGCAACTGTCACATGGGCCTCCTTATTATTCTATTACTCTAGAAACATATTTTTGCAAGTGAGGCATCTCTACTCATTTAAGACTAAATACTTTTGAAGGCTTTTGTTTCCAGAATATCTTACAGTTTATTTCAAGTTTACACTCTTAGGTTTAATATCTGTACTAGATCCCGAGAATCTGTTAGTTAAAGGTTTAACCTTATATTTTAATTTTGAATAATTCAGATTAGTACTATGAAGTAAATACAGCAATTTTAAAAGGAGGAATGAAAAATTTAAGCAGTAAATTAGGCCAATATTTCAACACTTTTTAAGTTGGGTTACTCACATGTGACATGATTTTCTTCATAATGAATATCTATCTGATTTACAGGGCAGATAATGTAATTTACTACAGCAAAGACATTAAGACAGTAAATTTAAAGCAGAAATTTTTTGTATATAACAATACCCTGATTTACCTAGATATTTATGAATTCAATTAAAATTTATTGGGTCAGAATAAAACTACAAACCTAATTTACATAAAAAGTTAACACTTACACTTTTCATTATTTTTCAGGAGCTGTTTGCTCTCCTCAAGTTTTTGAACGGTAGCTTCTAATTGGTCTTGCAATTTGCATACCTGAAATATGTTAACCCTCTTAGTAAATCAAATATAATAAAAGTTAAAATAAAAGCTGAAGAAACTGATTATATTAATTTAATTTAGTAACCAACTGATTACTATCAATTATTATTAAATGAAAATAAAGGAATTAGCACAAATGTGTAATAAGACATTTATGTGTTTGTATATGTGTGTGTATGCGAACACTCAATGTATTTGAGTCACATAACTAACTTTTCAAACTATAATAGTTATTCACTTCTGTTTAATCTAGTCATATCCATTTGCCAGAAACAAAAGACCTTACATTCTCTAATAAAGTAGAAATTTTAAAAATACATCTGAGGACGCTTGCTATACTTTGCAAATAAACACTCATGTACACAATCACATACACAAAAGTATAAAATTTTAACTACCTCTTGCTCTTTAATTCGGAGAGACTGTCCAACATCTTGTAATTCCTTTTGTTCCTTTTGTAACTTCTCCTCCTTCTCAGCCAAAAGTTTTTCTTGTTGAATAGTAACTGTATTCTTCAGTTTCAACTTACCCATTAGGGTTTTCAGATCCGCTTGTAACTTCTTAATAATTTCATTAGCCTGTAAAAGAGCTTCAAATGTAACTTTCAACATAATCCAATGAAATAGTAACATTCTACAAAATTTTAAAAAACAAACCTTAAGCAGTTCTCCTGATAATGATTTTATTGTGGCTTCCAGTTTTCCTAATTGCACCTGATTTTTCTCCCCATTTTCTTCTAAAGCCACCTGATACATATTTTTTAAAACACGAATAATTAGGGCATTTATATTTGTTTAGGAAAAGTATCACTCATAAATGTGATCATCAACTTGTTTAGAAAATATAAAAGTAGACCTTTTGTTCCTGGATTGTATCAAATGCTTCTTTTGTTCTTAAAATAAGCTGGTCCTTATCCTTGATTTCCTGTTCTAAAACAGCCACTTTTGTTTGTAATTGATTAATATGCTTTTCTTTTTCATGGCATTCAGCATCTAGTGTAGAATTTTCTCTTCTCAAAGAAAGGATTTCTTGCTTAGACCTCTGTAGCTCCTATCGGTAAAAAGAAAATAAAATTATACACATGCAAAAGGTAAGTTGGCTGGTCTGTTTATTTATAATTAAGATGTTTAAAATACTGAAAATGTCATTAATATTTTTAAAGTTCCAAAACATGATTTTTTTAAAGGGCATAAAAGTCTACTGCATGTGTAACTTGTAAACTTGGAATATAATTGTAAAGACACTAACATCTAGTTCAATCATGTGAAAGGGAAAATATAAGAATCCTGGTTTATGAATAAATTACTGTAACTTTTAAAAACTGCTAACAAGGCTCGAGCTGGAAGCGCACAGGGCCAGAGACGCTGCAGACCCGGGTAGCTCCAAGGCAGTGAATAATAGCTCCTCAAGTTTGCAATAAAAAATGGCCTCCAATAAAACTACATCGCAGAAAATGGGAAAGCGCAGAATGGAAAGAGTAAAAAAGTGGAAAAGGCAGAATCCGAAGAATTTGTGGTGGAAAAAGTACTGGATTGACATGTAGTAAATGGGAAGGTGGAGTATTTCCTGAAGTAGAAGGGGTTTACAGACGCTGACAATACTTGGGAGCCTGAAGAAAATTTAGATTGCCCAGACTTAATTGAAGAATTTCTTAATTCTGAAAAAGCTAGTAAAGAAAAAGATGGTACAAAAAGAAAATCTTTATCTGACAGTGAATCTGATGACCGCAAATCAAAGAAGAAAAGAGATTCTGCTGACAAACCAAGAGGCTTTGCTAGAGGTCTTCATCCTGAACACCTAATTGGTGCCACAGACAGCAGTGGAGAATTAATGTTTACCATGAAATGGAAAGATTCAGATGAGGCAGACTTGGTGATGGCCAAAGAGGCAAACATGAGTGTCCTTAAATTCTAACTACTTTTTATGAAGAGAGACTAACTCGGCATTTTTGTCCAGAAAATGAAGCTCAATAATAGTCTGGATGGCTTTTTGTATATATATTTATATATGTAAAATCTGGGTCTTGTTTTTTTGATTTATTAGTGTGAAGAGTAACTATTCTACTGGAAATCAGGTTTGATATGCTTGTTTTGAAGTAGTAGTATGGGGGAGTTGTTAGGTATTTTGGGGAGTTTTTGTTTTTGCATCAATATCACCAGTTACTTTGAACAAATTAAAGTTTTCTGTAGTTGCTTCATTTATCAGAAAAGAACATTTGATCCCATGGTATGGTATTTCCTTTGCATTAGAGAACAGGTTTTCTAAATGTGGGAAAATTTTCCATAGTTTTTATTGAATCAAACTTGTGCTTAGCCCCATACATGCCTGAGGAGACCATTCTGACCATTCTGTGTTCTCTGTTTGTGTGTGTGTGTGTGTGTGTGTGTATAAATACATATGTAAATTTTACTTTTTATTATTTTTTACATTCATCGAAAACAAAAACCATTACAAAAAAAATCAGCTTTCACAACCACGGACAAGTCCGTGGTACTTCTGTGATGCCATTATTCTGAGCAAGAAATCACTTAAACTTAAATTGAAAATTTTCCTAAAGTCATAAACTTTCAAATCATATAGATGATTCGGTAATAAACTGGACAATTTAAATGAAATACAAATTTATATAATTTGAAGTAGCCACAGCAAAATCCATGTCTGTATCTTTAATCATATAAATGCAAAATATTTGTGAAGCTCTGAGAAGAAACTCTACCACAACCAACAATCTCCACACCCAAATGAGAAAACAAGGTATATACTGTTTTCAGTAGTCAAACAGGGGGTAGTTAAAGGCAATTTAAATACAATAGTAATGATCCATCTGAGGGGGAAATCAAGAAAAAAATTCCATTTACAATTGCAACCAAAAGAATAAAATACTTAGGAATAAATTTAACCAAGGAAACAAAAGACCTAAAGTTTTCTTATAAAAAAGCACAAGAGATTGCTAAAAGAAATCACAGAAGACCTAAATAAATGGAAGGGCATACCGTGTTCATGAATTAGAAGACTAAATCCAGTTAAGATGTCAATTCTACCTAAACTAATTTACAGATTCAATGCAATACCAATTAAACTCACAAAAACTTACTTTTCAGAATTAGAAAAACCAATAACCAAAATTATCTGGAAGGGTGCCACAAACATGTACAAATATCCTGAGAAAGAAAAATGAAGTCAGAGGTCTCACACCACCTGACTGTAAGGCATATTATGAAGCTACAGTGGTCAAAACAGCATGGTACTGGCATAAAGACAGATATATTGAACATTGGAATAGAATAGATTGTTCGGATGTAGACTCTCTCATCTATGGACAATTGATCTTTGATAAGGCAGTCAAGCTAACTCAACTGGGACAGAACAGTTGCTTCAATAAATGGTGCCTAGAGAACTGGATATCCACATGCAAAAGAATGAAAGAGGATCCATATCTCACACCCTATACAAAAATTAACTCAAAATGGATCAAAGACCTAAACATTAGATCTAAAACCATAAAACTTTTAGAAGAAAACGTAGGGAAAAACCTTATAAATCTATAATAGGAGGCGGTTTCCTAGATCTTACACCCAAAGCACAAACACTGAAGAAAGAAAGAAATGGGAACTCCTCAAAATTAAACCCTTTTTGTACATCAAAGAACTGTGTCAAGAAATTAAAAAGACAGTCTACACAATGGGAGACAATACTTGGAAATGATATATCAGATAAAGGTCTAGTATCCAGAATATTTAAAGAGATTGTTCGACTCAAAAACAAAAAGATGAACAACCTAATTACAAAATGGGCAAAAGACACGAACAGACACTTCTCAGAAGAGGAAATACAAATGACCAAAAGGCACATGAAAATACAAATGGCCAAAAGGCACATGAAAAGATGCTCAACTTCCCTGGCTATTAGGGAAATGCAAATCAAAACCACAATGAGATATCATCTCACATCCACCAGAATGGCCATTATCAGTAAAACAGAAAACAACAAGTGCTGGAGAGGATGTGGAGAAAGAGGTACATTTATCCACTGTTGGTAGGAATGTCAAATGGTATAACCACTTTGGAAGGCAGTCTGGCAATTCCTCAGGAAGCTAAGTATAGAATTGCCATATGATCCAGGAATACCATTGCTAGGTATCTACTCAGAGGACATGAGGGCAAGGACACAAATGGACATGTGCACACCAATGTTTAAAGAAGCATTATTTATAATTGTCAAGAGATGGAAACAGCCCAAATGTCCATCAACAGAGAAGTGGTTAAACAAGCTGTGGTATATATACCTGCGATGGAATATTATGCAGCTGTAAGACAGAATAAAGTCATAAAGCACGTAACAACACGGATGGACCTTGAGGACACTATGTTGTGTGAGATTAGCCAGAAAAGAAAAGGACAAATATTGTATGGTCTCACTGATATGAATTAACATTAGTGAATGAATTTGGAGAATTTCACTTAAGAACAGAGGTCATCAGGAGACAGAAATAGGGTAGATATTGGGTAATTGGAGCTGAAGGGATACAGACTGTGCAACAGGACTGACTGTAAACATTCAGAAATGGATAGCACAATAATACCTAACTGTATTACAATAATCTTAGTATACTGAATGAAGCTGAATGTGAGAATGATAGAGGGAGGAGGGCTAGGGGCACAAATGAAATCAGAAGGAAAGATAGATGATAAAGGCTGAGATGGTATAATTTAGGAATGCCTACAGTGTACAATGATAGTGACTAAATGTACAAATTAAAAATGTTTTGCATGAGGAAGAACAAAGGAATGTCAGCATTGCAGGGTGTTGAAAATACATGGTAATTCATATTTTAAAACTTTAACTTATGTGTGAGACTAAAGAAAAAATGTTTATTTGGTACAAAACTCATAATCTGATGAGTGCATTTCCTAATATAACTTATGTGAATATTTTAATTGAACAACATAAGTACATGGAACCTTGAATAGGGCCTAAGATTTTGTAGGTTTGTTCAGAGTGATGCCCCAATAAATCCTAGAGTGATTTGAACAGTGAATAGAAAAGTATTTGCAAAGTCCTCTTGGGGCAACAAAGAGAAAGGGGGAAAATTCAACTTCCCCATGTGGAGAAATCTGATATTCTCACAAGCAGTAGGGACAACCAAAGCAATAGGCTGACCCCCCAATCTTGGGGTTTGTTCATATGAAACTTATCCCCACAAAGGATAGGCTAGGCCTATTTAAAATTAGACTAAGAGTCACCCCCAGAGAACCTCTTTTGTTGCTCAGATGTGGCCTCTCTTTCAGCCAACATGACAAGCAAACTCACTGCTCATTCCCTCTTTATGTGGGACATGACTCCCAGGGGTATAGACCTTCCTGGCAATGTGGGACAGAAATCCTAGAATGAGCTGGGACTCAGCATCAAGGGATTGAGAAAACCTTCTCGACCAAAAGGGGGAAGAGAGAAATGAGACAAAATAAAGTGTCAATGGCTGAGAGATTTCAAACAGAGTCAAGAGGTTATCCTGGAGGTTATTCGTACGTATTATATGGATATCATTTTTTCAGTTAAAGTATATTGGAGAGGCTGGAGGGAAGTGTCTGAAAATGTAGAGATGTGTTCTAGTAGCCATGTTTCTTGAAGATGATTGTATAATGATATAGCTTTCACAGTGTGACTGTGAAAACCTTGTGCCTGATGCTCCTTTTATCTATGGTATTGACAGATGAGTAAAACATATGGATTAAAAATTAATAAATAACAGGGGGAACAAATGTTAAAATAAATTTAATATATTGAAATGCTAGTGATCAATGAAAAGGAGTGATAAAGGGTATAGAAAAAAAATTGGGGAAACAAAGGCTAAAATATTTTGGGTCGATGGAAATACTAGCAATCAATGAGAAGGAAGGGTAAGGGGTATGGTATATATGAGCTTTTTTCTTTTTTCTGTTTCTTTCTTATTCTGAATTGACGCAAATGTTCTAAGAAATGATCATGGTGATGAATATACAACAATGTGATGATATTGCGAGTTACTGATTATATACCAAGAATGGAATGATCATATGGTAAGAATGTTTGAGTTTGCATGTTGTTATGTTTTTAAAAAAATAAATTAAAAAAATTTTTTTTTAAAAAGGCCATTTAAAGGTTCCTTTGAGAGAGCCATTCTTTAATGGAAAGTTGAAATCCCTGTGCTATATTGATTAAAAAAGTCATGATTCATAGAAACGTAATCAGATGGTTAAAGATGTTGCAATTTAAGACCTGTTGGCATAAATGAGTAAACAGATTTGTAATTTAAACTGTTGGCCTGCACATTTCTTCTTTACCCTCAACACATTCCTTAGATGTAGGCTCAATCTTTTCAGTATCTGGGTTACTGGTTAAGCCAGAACAAACAACTTCATGGTAATTGGAATGTTATCAATTGTATATTGTTAACTTTATTGTAAATACTGGTGAACAGTGGTCAATAAATAGCTTTATATTCCTTTAAAAAAAACTGATAAGAAATTTTTGATGTCTTGAAATTTATGGCTTTAAAAAGACATTTAGGGGGTCGGGCAATGGTAGCTCAGTGGCAGAATTCTCTCCTGCCCTGCTGGAGACCTGGGTTCAAGTCCCAGTGCCTGCCCATGCAAAAAAAAAAAAGAAAGAAAGAAAGAAAAAGACATGTTATAAATGCTTATTTTAATAAGAACTTTAAAATAAAGATAAGCAAAACAGAAAATAAAGTCCTATCATTCTACTTTGAAGCAGTAGTTCTCAATCTAGTCTGCATATTGGAATTACCTGGAAAGCTTAAAAACTACTAATCCTTGGTACCATATGGATTCTGATTTAATTATTGTGGGATACGGCTTAGGTATTGGGACTTTTAAAAACTCCCAAACTGATTCTAAGGAGTAGACAAGGATGAAAACCATTATCTAGAGTTAATCAAGTAATATTTTTTCTCTGTTGCTCATACACACAGATTGTTTTCAAAACACAAGCTCACACTGCAGTTTCATAAGTTAACTTCTTCACATTATATATTTTTCCATGTCAAAAAAATATAACAGTGCTCGCTTCAGCAGCACATATACTAAAACTGGAACCATACAGAGATTAACATGGCCCCTGCGCAAGGATGATACACAAATTCATGAAGCGTTCCATATTTAAAATAAAGAAAAGAAAAAGAAATTTGACATTTTGGCTTTCCTTTTGGCTCACTCTTTAAAACAATAACAAGCAAACAATAATGCTTAATTTAAAATAGATTTTTAAAAACATTCTAGCTAGAATAGTTCACTCCCCAATCAGTTAATACCAAGTCAAATGTTGCTAATACACAGAAATGCAACAAACAGTACTCCTTGATAGACAGTTCTAGTTTTAAACAAAAACCTTATAGTATTACACCCATAGTGTTTTTTAGGAGCATGGGTTTTGGTGGCAGGCATATTTTAATGAAAATCCTGGCTATTACATCTAACTGTGTGATCTTGGGAATTGCACAATTTTTCTAAACTCAGTTCTCTCATGTGTAAAATAGAAATCATAGTAAATATTTCATAAATTATTTCATTTAATCTTCACAAAACATCATGTAAACTGCTTAGCATATTGCCTGGCATGAAGTCAACTCTCAAAAAAATGGTAGCAACTACTTTTTTAGGGAACTAATGCCTTAAAAGTATTAATTCATAAAAGTTCCCAGGACTCATAATTTGCAAACGTCATAGGCAAATCTTAGAAATAATATTTTGCTTAGATTAAATAAAAATCAATATAATGAAGCAACATATATTAACCAGGCAGGGCTGAGATCAAAGATACCATATAGTTATAATGAAGCACTTAAACTATCCAGTGTACTATGCAGAAGAAAAGCTTCTAAGCCTGATAGACTGGCAAAATGGAGTTAAAAGTCTTATGAGACTAAAAAAACTCGTGATATTTTTTATTTAAATATGATACTTGACAAAATCTACATGTATATTTTCTAATAACCCACATGACAATAATGCTAAAGAGGGATCTATCATCACAGTGTCACAGCATCAAGAAATTTGCCACTAAATAAGAGTTTATAAATTCCTATTCTGCCTGATAGAACAAGGTGGTACTAGAGAGGCAAACAAAGATGGGTTCAATCCTTCTGCTGTCATTAACTGTCTATGTGACCTTGGGCAAGTCACTTAACCTCTCCATGCCTTAGTTTCATCACCTATAAAATGGGATAATAATAGTGCCTACCTTAATTTATTATAAGACTTAAATAGAGCAGCTAGAAAGAAAAATCTGAAATAATGGAATGGTAGCCCATGGGAAACTCTGGGATCTGTTTTGTAACTACTTGCTGAAGAGTGCTTTGAAAATTAGTGCTTTTTTCTTTCTTTGTTTTGTATATATATTATACAATTTAAAAAGTTAAAAAAAAAGACTTAATATATGTAAATCTAAGGGCAATGCTATTCAGTTGCTCTTCACCATCCTAAGTAAAAATATCCAAGTTTACCTTAGTTCTATTCTGAAGTAGCCCTTTTTATCAGATTTCAGATTTTCAATTTTCTTTGCACTGTTTGAAATTACTCTAGACCACAAGAGTTCCTTCCATAGAATCCAGAAGAACACCACCCACATAAAGCAAGACTGATCAAAACATTATGCTTTAAACTGGGGAAAAAGCAACAAAAATTAAAAACAAAACAAACAAACAAACGAACAAACAAAAAACCCAAATTCAGTACCTCTTCAATACCAGAAACTTTTGCTTTAAGTTCTCTGACAGTGGAGTCTCCTTTGTATTTCCTTTCGGTTAGGTCTTTATTACTTGTTTCTAACTCAGACAATCTATTTTGCAACTGATGGATATTTCGTTGGTGGAGTATTTCTAAGTCTTTTTTCTGTTGTTCATGCTGCTGTTGATATTGAACCTGTGCCTATTATACAATACAAATACAGTACAAAATTTCAAGAAAGAAAAAACACAGAACTGCAAATAAGGAAAAAATTCAGGAAAAACAATCCTTTTTTTTTTAATACTTTTATTGAGAAATCTTCATATACATATAGTCCATACATGGTGTATCATCAACGACTCCCAATATCATTGTAGTTGTGTATTCATCACCATGATCATATTTAGAACATTTGAATCACTCCAGAAAAAGAAAAAAACTCATATATCACAAGCCCTTACCCCTCCCTCTCACTGACAACTAATATTGCAATCTACCCAATTTTTTACCCTTTATGACCCTCTACTATTTATTTATTTTTTATCCTTATTTTTTCACTCATCTGTCCATACCCTGGATAAAAGGAGCATCAAGCACAAAGTTTTCACAATCACACGGTCACACTGTATTTATACAATCATCTTCAAGAATGAAGGCTACTGGAACACAGCTCAACAGTTTTGGTACTTCTCTCCAGCCATTTCAATACACCATAAACTAAAAAGGGATAGTTGTATAATGCTTAAAAATAACCTCCAGGATAAGAAGACTTTCTCATTCCCCTGATGCTAGGTCCTGGCTCATCCCAGGAGTTCTGTCCCATGTTGCCTGGGAGATTTATACCACTGGGATATTTCAGATTTTTTTTTTTTGAGTAATGAAAACATTCCAAAATTAACTGTGGTGATGAATGCACAACTATGTGATATTACTGTGAACCACTTATATTGTACACTTTGAATGGACTGTATGATATGTGAATATATCCCAATAAAACTGCTCAAAAAAAGAGGGTTATCTTCACTAAAAATCAAAGAATTATAAAAGAACTACCTTAACACATGTTAGATGGCAAATATTATGAGAGTTACTAATGTCAAAAACATGGAGAAATAAGCACTCATAAACTATTCTGGGGACTACATTTTTATAAAACTTTTTTGAGTGGCAAGTTTGCAGCAGCTACCAATATTTTATATGTGTATGTTGCAATCTCATTTCTGGAACAAAGAATGTTCATTGCAGTATGTTTGCAATAACCAAAATTTTGAAGCATTTAAATTTATACCAGTTGTCTATATTTAATATATAGTAGTTACATAATCTATTACATATGAAAAATGAGTATCATACAGGCAAGAAGAAGGAATATCTGAACTACTATGGAATGATATCTATATCATGTTAAGCAAAAAAAGTTACATTCAATGTATACAGTAGGACCCCATTTGTATAAAACAAAAGAAAAAAAACCACTATATATGTATACATATATCTATACTTATTTCAAGAGATAAGTCTGGAAAAACACACATTAAAATGTTTACAGGTGGGTGCACAGGTGATTCAGTGGTAGGATGCTTGCCTTTCATGTGGGAAACCGAGTTCAATTTCCGGACCATGCACCAAAAAATAAAAACAAAAAAATCTTTACAGGTTATCTCTGAGTAGTAAGACTTCGAAAGAAACACTTTGAATTTTTATTTTATACACTTCTGTAATATTTGAAATTTTTAAAGCAAACATATTAGTTTTATAATTAACAAATCGATTAGCAATAAAAATATTTTTTTCCAGTTTCCTTGAATGTTCATACCTGCAAGGCTTTTTCCTTTTCATTTGTCAGTTCCTGAGAATGCTTATTTGTCAATGCTGCTGCGTGTGATGTCCATTCATTCCGCAACTTATCTAATTCTTGGATTTTTTCAGATAATGTCTATACAAAATATTAAGATTGTCTCCTGAATACCTTATACTTCGATTAGAACATGGAATATTTATATGGATATTAAAGAGAATGGAATCAGTTTTTTAACACA
Organism: Myrmecophaga tridactyla; assembly: GCA_004026745.1. NCBI lineage: Eukaryota > Metazoa > Chordata > Mammalia > Pilosa > Myrmecophagidae > Myrmecophaga > Myrmecophaga tridactyla. The sequence continues at coordinate 102,800 of PVIY010001670.1, read as the reverse complement.
TATTCAAACTTTTTTTTTTTAATTTGAAGAAAGCAAGATTAGAATAAAAACAATTTTAGAGCTAAAATGGTACACAGGTTAAGGTTAAATGTCTTGCAATGTTTTAGTTAAATCTGGCTTTTTGCTACCCAATCTCCTCCTCTAGCATTAATTACTAAAATAGGGTACAGCAAGTGAGTCTTAAGGAGTGCTTCACTTTTCGAGGGAAAACAGAGTAACAAAGGTCCCTAACTTAGTCCATGCTGTGAAAGGGTTATTTTCTGCCTGAAGCCATGCAACTTATCAGATACTGTGAACTTCAGTTTTAAGGACAGGGGACAAAAAGGTTGAAGCTCTAACAGAAAGGATGATAAGCCAGAAGGGCCCAATAGAGGAAGAAAGGAACATAACAAAAGGAAGAAAAGACAATGTTTAGAAGACAGGAACTAAAAAGGCACTTCAGGCAAGAGTTATGAGACGAATAAAGGAGGAGCTTAGAACTTACATGTGATAGACACTCTTTAGACATTATCTTATTTAATAAAGACTTGGAGATAGGAGAGAATGTATCACACATTAGAGAAAACAGAAAAAAGTTTGGATAGAATAATCTAAGGGAAAACATATCAGTTTAAGATAATTAACTGGTAAGGTAAGGGGGACAAAAAGGAGAGGGAATTTAATAGCAGCATGCTCAAAAAAATACATACAAAAAAAATTTTGATTCAAGAAGCAAATCAGAGCCAAAGCCTGGATGACTTACAAATTAAAAATGAAACTTGAAGTACCTTTTGTGTGACATTCAGTTGCCTAGTAACATCATCTAGTGATTGCGTCAATGATAAATTTTCTTCCTATTTATAAAAATCATAAAATTATGCAGTTTATAATTTAACTCAAACATCTATAGCCATACTACTCAAAATGCAGCAAAGTACAGGTATCCAGCTTCACCTGGAAGCTTGTCAGAAATGCAGTACCTCAAGCCCATCTCCGACCTTCTAAATCAGAATCTGCATTTTAACAAGACACTCAGATAATTTAATGCCCATTAAAGTCTGAAATGCAGTGATCTACAGCATTTTAATAAAAAGACTTCCTGAAAACTGTTATATACCTTATATAACTGCAAAACTATAACTATACCTTATATAGTCATATAGCTCTCTGTCATTTTCAAAACACTTCCATATATTTTATTCCACTTAAGACAGGCTAAATAGGGTAGACAGTTCTGCACCTGCCAGGTGATGAAGTCTTGATACAAAGAGTTTAAGTGGCCTGCTCAAGGATATAGAAAATTAGTAAAAACCCTAGAACCAAGTTTCCCAATTCCTGGTCCAGTTCTATACCCATTGTTGTACCCTGAACTAAATGGAAAACAATAAAACAAAATAAATTTATAACATGTTAAAAAAATTTACCAGAAGTCTTTAAATAATTTTGTTCAGAAAATACAAATTCCTCAGTGATTTATGATTCCCTCTAAACTTATTTTAAAAGAGTAAGTTAAATTTAAATCTTACCTTGCTACATTTCAAACAGCCTGCTAGAAATTTCTTTATTTCCACATCATTTCCAGGTAAAAGTTTCAGTGAAAGATGTGTAAGATGCTTAAAAGGATTTGTCTCTACTACATTTAAAAATGCAGGCGAGCTATCCAAAATGGCTGCTGGAGAAACTAAATGTAGCAAAAACCTTTGAAAACAAAGGGTTGCAATATTATACATTTATAAGACAGTGAAATTTTCCCACTGAATCAAGACTTTCTCTATTTAAAAGGATCAAGAAAGAAGGCATATTAGAGTCACAGAAGCCCCTATGAAAGGCTCCCAGTGGTGAAAGATGTAACAAATTTGGCAAGAAAAAGAAAAAGGACTGACTGAAACGCAATCAATATATAAAGTCTATGAGTTCATAATGAGACCGATGGAAAGAGAAAAAGCAAAACACTAAAAACAAAAGTAAAACAAAAACTCACTGAATATCACAGAAATAACTAGGGTACCAATGCCCTTACTCTGAAAATTGACCATTTAAAAGCAAGAAAAAAGCATTCATTTATACTTTCCTGTATGAACACTCAGAGTAATCAAATAGCCCTAATTGATAAGGGAAAGTTCCTCTTTATAGAAGAATTGTATTTAATAAATATGGAAAGAATGATACAATTAGGAAAAAAGCATTTTGTAGCTCCTAATGGACTAAATGATACAAACAACAATCATCAATTGATGAAACCAATAGACAAAAGGTTGATGGTAAACTTTATAATGAAGGGTTAGTGCTATTACCACATGAATATGAATATTTACGTAGATACACATACTCACAATCTTATTCTTCCCTTTTCCCGTGTTCATTATAAAAACATACTTGATGTTAAATTTTTCAGAGCTCTTAGATGGCTTTGCCAAGACATAAAAATATAGGGGAAAATATTTCTGATTTTAATCATGATTCCTTAAAATCTGAGATTTAATTAAGCTCTAACCCTAGCTTTAAAAACAGACACTGGTGCTTTCAATACATAGATGATATTTAGCCACCAACTTGTCTTTCAAAGAAGAGTTTGTCTTGAGAGTAGTTTAATAATGTACTGCTCTCATGAGACTTACCTTGGGACTTCTTTGCCATGTTCTTGAGTACATTGCTGAAGAAGATCTATAAATTTTTGTGGGAAAGCTAGGAAGTCTACCAGAAGACCTTGCTGGAATTTTAAACTATACAGAAGACAGGAAAAGAGATTTTTGAAAAAAGAAAAAAAAATGAATTACTCTTTAATTATAATTAATATACAGAAAGATTTTTTTTTTTTTTTTTACCTAAACATCTATTATAATCAAGAATTAATCTATGGAACTTTGCTGTAGAATTTTTTTGGTGGGAAGGATAAGTTCAATAAATTTAGCTAACACCAAATTTCTGAGCTGTTTTAAACAGAACTCTGAAAACCCATGAAATATTTCAGTCTCAAAACATCCTAATTATAGTATAAGAAGTTCACAGAATAACTAAATGTTCCTATTTCACATGTGTTTCAAAGAGAACAGTATCAATGCATTCATAAATCTTAGAAACTAACTTATTTCTAAATTAAATATTATTTAAGAGCAGGAAAAAAAGTTACCTCTGAAAATCTTCCTCAGATATAACAAGGTTATATAGAAAAAATGGATCAGTATCATCAGTCAGTCGGATAACTAAATCCTAAAAGAAAGATTGTTATTTTTAAATATTTTCAGTAGACCTGGCTTTTAGAGCAATTTCTTCCTACTTAGAAGAAAAATCATCGAATTACATTAAGGTATGGCAGTTATACTTCAGATGGCTTTATTTTATGGAGCTGCTGGTTTTTGCTAGTCTTTAGAGATTTCAAATCTGAAGTAGGGGTAGATATTCTGTTCCTTGAGTCACATAAGGATCTGTAAAAGTTCATTAAATGCTAGGATGGAAAGTTTAGGAATATTATCCTATTAGAGGCTTAGAAAAATTCAGATCCATACTGTGCTATGACACTGTGACAAAAATATTCTTGATCACTGACCATACTACATTCAATTATATTTTCAGTTTTCCTTAAGTTAACTAGTCTGGCATTTCAAAAGTGGCAAATACATCAGCAGACCTGATGAAAAATTATTCACCATAGAGAAGGAAGGAATTTTTGTCACTCAAGCAGAAGCAAGGCTATTAGGTGACATGTTGCCAGGACTTCTTCGTAAGGAACAATTCTCTCCTACTCCAGATAGCTGCTGATGTGGAATTCCATCTATTTTCAGTTTCAAATGAAGTGGACACCTTTCATAAAAGGCCACTTTCATGTAGCTAAATTGATAGCGTGGCAAATTATCACAGCAGCTAATGCTAACTGGAAAGCACAAAAACATTATATACTTCAAAGAACACTGTGAAAGCAAAATAGGTATAGCAACAAGATGATGGAGGACTAATAAATGAGATTTCAGGTTAAGAAAAATTTTCAGTCTTGAAATTAAAATATACTTATGGCTACTGAGGAACTGCTAGGGTCCAGAAAAATTTAAACCATTTATGAGTAGAGCTCAGAAAGAAAGTACAGCAGGGACAAGGAAGAACATGTAAGATATATAGTATATAACTTCTACCCTGGAAAATGAGCATTCTATACATATATGCTTCACCTACCAATGCCCTGTTCTTAAGCAGCTTCTATTTAAAAACTTCTAGAAACCCATCCCAAGGTGCCATAAAAAAAAATCTGAAGAGGATATTAATACTATTACTCCTTGAATTTGTTTAGGGAAAGTTTTAACACAGGAAAAACAGAATGGAGAAAGATTTTAAAACGAGAACATGATTAAGAAAGAAGTAGGTTGATTAGAAAAGAATAAGAAGGGGAAAGAAAGGTAATGAAGTTTGTTTTTTGGAGTGCCTAATATAAACCTATCACTTACACATTAATTCTTTCGTCCTTATATATTTGCTCTTAAATTTAAAATTTAAAATCAGAGAGTAATAGAAGCAATAAAGCATCACACTGATGGGTTAAATTCTAATCCATGTAAAATACACCAGAATACAGAAAGATCAAGCACCTAATCATGCCTACCCTCTTTCCTCCTAGTATAATTCCATATACTTTGCCTTCACTTTCCTACTAACCCTAAGTACTGAAGGAAGGTGATGGCAGTACTTCAACAGCAATAGGTTTAACACTTTCAATTAAAGTAGCTAAAAAAAAGCCAAATGTGGTACTCTGAAGTCCAGAATGTGTGGGAGTTTACAGTCCATGCTCTATTTCTTAGCCCTCCATTCTATAGCCTTATCTCTGTTATTGGCTCATACTTTTGAAACTAATACGGGACTCGTGCTCTAAATATCTTTCTTCAAAAGGTAAAGCAAAAGGCGGTGCAAGAGTAGTTCGTTCAGTGGTAGAATTCTTGCCTGCCATGCAGGAGACCCGGATTCAATTCCTGGTCCATGCACTTCCCCCAAAAAACCAAACAATCAAAAAAAAACAAATAAAAAATTCAACAAATGGTGCTGCAATAACAGGATACTCACATGGAAAAATAATGAAAGGTGACCCCGCCATACAGCATACGAAAAAAAAAAAAAGGTAAAGCAAAAGATTCAAGAACTAAGATCTTCCTGTAGTGCTTTCATTTAGTCTGTCCTCACATTAACCATGAAATACTAATTCGATAGAGTAGCACTATATACTCTAATAACCTATACACGTACTGGGTAAACCTAAGGAGACTGACTCCAACCCCCAATCCTCCTTACATGCGATAGAAATATATGATATGATAATCTCTCAGGAGTTTTAGTAGATTCCACAATTCCAGATTTTTTTTTCTTTTTTTAAAAAATTTATTTATTAATTAAAAAAAATTAAGAACAAAAACATTAAACATTAACATATAATTCTGTTCTACATATATATTCAGTAATTCTCAATATCATCACATAGTTGCATATTCATCATTTCTTAGAACTTTTGCATCAATTCAGAAAAAGAAATAAAAAGACAACAGAAAAAGAAATAAAACAATAACAGAAAAAAAAGATTATACATACCATATCCCTTACCCCTCACTTTCATTTATCACTAGCATTTCAAACTAAATTTATTTTAACATTTGTTCCCCCTATTATATGTTTTTATTCCATACGTTTTACTCGTCTGTTGACAAGGTAGATAAAAGGAGCATCAGACACAAGGTTTTCACAATCACACAGTCACACTGTGAAAGCTATATCATTATACAATCATCTTCAAGAAACATGGCTACTGAAACACAGCTCTACATTTTCAGGCAGTTCCCTCCAGCCTCTCCATTACATCTTGAATAACAAGATGATATCTACTTAATGCATAAGAATAACCTCCAGGATAACCTCTCGACTCTGTTTGGAAGCTCTCAGCCATTGACACTTTGTCTCATTTCACTCTTCCCCCTTTTGGTAGAGAAGGTTTTCTCAATTCCTTGATGCTAAGTCTCAGCTCATTCTAGGGTTTTCCTCAATCCCTTGATACTGAGTCTCAGCTCATTCTAGGATTTCTGTCCCACGTTGCCAGGAAGGTCCACACCCCTGGGAGTCATGTCCCACGTAGACGGGGGAGGGTGAGATTACTTGTTGTGTTGGCTGGAGAGAGAGGCCACATCTGAGCAACAAAAGAGGCTCTCCTGGGGGTGACTCTTAGGCCTAAATTTTAAGTAGACTTGACCTATCCTTTGTGGGGTTAAGTTTCATATGAACAAACCCCAAGACTGGGGGCTCAGCCTATAGCTTTGGACAAACAACCAAAACCAATTCCAGATTTTTAACAGTTACAAATGACCCAAAATTAAAAAGTTAGATAGGTGTAATATAAGATCCCACAATCTTAAAGAATAAAAATAGTTGTCTACAATATACAGAAATTAACATACAAAAAAGAATACCAACCTTTCTGTGAACTGGATTAGAAATTGACTGTAGTTCAATGGTCACCCTAACATTTACTCTCCTGCAAGAAAAAAAATATGCTCAACCATCAGAAACATCCACATGAAATGAATTATCACTGTCATTTATATTAGCTAAGTTTTCAGTCTTAAGCTAAACTATTTTCCACAGGTGTTACCTAACTCATGAACCAATATTTGGAAAGTACACCAGACTTAAAGTTTATGTTCTTGTTCTTCCACTGGAAAATAATCTACAAGTTTTTATTGTAAGGCTAAATTTTCCCACTTGTAAAATAGGGTTGTTGGAATGTTTAAATGAGTTAAACAATGTGGAGTTCCTAGCACTAGCCTGGTATATAATCTTACTATCTTGATCCTAAAGCAGCATCTATTGAAAGACAAACCATCAATTTAATAACAACTTTCCACATTAAAAAAAAACTCACCATTTCAAATGATTTATTTCTAAGAGAGTGCATACAAAAAACTTAAAATGTAAATATTGCAGTTGTTCAGAATGTTTAGAATCAAGGAAATAATATATTCACTTCCCCTATGCCTACAAAAAAGTTCTTTCAGAGCCATAAATTAAATCAACCTAAAATACTCTCTATTTATACAGTATATCTATAGAACTCTTAACCCTGAGAGGGAAAAAGCATAGCTATCCATATTCTATACTGCATCTTACAGAATCTAGAATTGGGCAGAGGCATATAAATAAAGGTGCTTCATAAACACTAGTTAAATTCAGCAGGAATGTTTAAACTCAGGAAATAGAGGGGAAACCCTAGTAAGAAAACATCTCTGCACCAGTGGTTCTTAAACTACTCTACTAGAATTGAATAATAACGGTCTTTCACTGATGTACAGGGAAATAGAATTAGTTCAATTTAAGCTATTCTGCCAAAGACTTCTTTTAACCTTTTCGACTTTCTATCACTTAACAAGTAGAGAAGTAAAAATTATAGACATAGCAATTAACCATTGATGAAAATATTGGAAACAGTTGAGCAATTGTTTTTACTTTTATATTGTTTTTCTGTTTTAGCCAAGTAGAAATTTTATTTTATTTTATTTTATTATTATTTTTTTTAACATGGGCAGGCACCGGAAAACGAACCCGGGTCCTCGGGCATGGCAGGCAAGCACTCTTACCTGCTGAGCCACCGTGGCCCGCCCAGAAATTTTATTTTTCCTTTCCATATATTATCATCCTCTCTCTACTCACTCCAGTACGTCATATATTGGGGTTTATTTTTCATATGTATTTTTAAATTTATCATTTTATTTAAATTTCTTATTGACTCTAAGACTGGATGTTAAATCTTAGTTCATTTGATGAGATTGTTACTACAAATCGAATCTGTTATCTGAAAAGAAACCAGAACACTGGTCTACATTGCAAAGATAACAAGAATTACTTTTTTTTCCTTTCTTTAAGAATTACTTTTAAAAACAAGAATGTCAAATAGATTAAAAGTGAAAGGATGGAAAAAAATGTTCTACACAAGTTGTACCCAAAAGAAAGCAGGAGTAGCTATAATAATATCAGACAAAATAGACTTTAAATGTTAAGATCTCATAAGAAATAAAGATGGACATTATATATTAATAAAAGGGACAATTCACCAAGAAGAAATAACAATCATAAATGTTTATGCTCCCAATCAAGGAGCTCCAAAATACATGAGACAAACACTGGTAAAACTGAAGGGAGTGATAGATGTTTCAACAATAATGCTTGGAGACTTCAATATACCACTTTCCCCTATAGACAGAACAACCAGACAGAATATTAACAAGGAAACAGAGAAATTAAACAACTTGACAAATGAATGAGACCTAACAGACATATATAGGTCATTATACCCAAAACACCAGGAGATACGTTCTCCTCTAGTGCTCATGGAACATTCTCCAAGATAAATCATGTGCTGGGACACAAAACAGGTTTTTATAAATTTTAAAACACTGAAATTATTCAAAGCACTTTCTCTGATCACAATGGGATGAAGCTGGATCTCAATAATTACCAAAGTATGAGAACATTCACAAATAAATGCAGATTAAATAACACACTCTTAAACAACCAGTGGGTCACAGAAGAAATTGCTAGAGAAATCAGTAGCTATCTGGAGACAAATGAAAATGAGAATACAACTTATCAGAACTCATGGGATGTGTCAAAGGCTGCACTGAGAGAGAAATTTATTGCCGTAAATGCCTATATTAAAAAACAAGAAAGAGCAAAAATTGAGGACTTAACTGCTCACCTAGAAGAACATAAGAAAGAACAGCAAACTAACCCCAAAGCAAATAGAAGAGAAGAAACAACAAAGATTAAAGCAGTGTTAAATAAAATGGGAGAACAAAAGAACAGAAAGAATCAATAAAACCAAAAGTTGGTTCTTTGAGAAAATCAATAAAATTGATGGGCCACTAGCAAGACTGACAAAGAAAAAAAGAGAGAGGATGCAAATAAACAAAATCAGAAATGAGAAGGTATGCATTACCACAGACCCTGAAGAAATCATTAAGAGGATACTATGAACAACCATATGCCCACAAATGAGACAACTTAGATGAAATGGACAAATTCCTGGAAACACATAAACAAGCTACACTGACTCAAGAAGAAATAGAAGATCTCAACAAATCAATCACAAGTAAAGAGATTCCAATCAGTCCTCAAAAATCCTCCTACAAAGAAAAGCCAGATGGCTTCTTTAAGGGGAATTTTATCAAATATTCCAAAAAGAACTAACACCAATCATGCTCAAACTTGTCCAAAAAGTTGAGGGAAAAGGAAAACTACCTAACTCATTTTATGAAGCTAACATCATTTTAATACCAAAACTGGGTATGATACTATAAGAAAGGAAAACTACAGGCCAACCTCCTTAATGAACACAGATGCAAAAATTCTCAACAAAATACTAGCAAATCGAATCTAACAACCCATTAAAAGAATTATACACCATAAGGAAGTGGTGTTTATACCAGGAATGCAAGGATGGCTCAACTCAAGAAAATTAATTAATGTAATACAGCACATTAACAAATTGAAAGGGAAAAATCACATGATCATCTCCATGGATGCTGAGAAGGCATTTGAAAAAATTCAATATCCTTTTCTGATAAAAACACTTCAAAAGATAGGAATCAAAGGTAGCTTCCTCAATATGATAAAAGGCATATATGAAAAAACGATAGCCAGCATCATACTAAATGAAGAGAGATTAAACGTTTTCCCCCTAAGATCAGGAACAAGACAAGGATGCCCACTGTCACAACTATTATTCAACACTGTACTAGTAGTTCTAGCTAGTGCAATCAGGCAGTAGAAAGAATTAAAAGGCATCCAAATTGGAAAGGAAAAAGTAAAACTTTCATTATTTGCAGATGACATTATACTATACTTGGAAAATCCTGAGAAATCTACAACAAAGATACTTAAATTAATAAACAAATTCAGCAAGATGGCAGGATATAAAATTAATGTGCAAAAATCAGTAATGTTTCTATACACAAGCAATGGCCTAACTGAGGAGTCAGGGAAAAAATTCCATTCAAAATAACAACTAAAAGAATCAAGTACTTAGGAATGAACTTAACTAGGGATGTAAAGGACTTGTGCATAGAAAACTATATACCTGCTAAAAGAAAGAAGATCTAAATAGGTGGAAACACATTCCCTGCTCATGGATAGGTAGGTTAAATATGGTTAAGATGTCAGTTCTACCCAAATTGATCTACAGATTCAATAAAAATTCCAACAACCTACTTTGAAGACTTGGAAAAGCTAGTTACCAAACTCATCTGGAAGGGAAAGAGACCCTGGATAGCTAAAAGCATCCTAAAAAAGAACGAAGTGGGAGGATTAACACTTCCTGACTTTGAAACTTATTATAAAGCCACAGTAGTTAAAACAGCATGGTACTGGCACAAAGACAGAAGTATTGAACAATGGAATCAAATCGAGAATTCAGAAATACACCACCAAATCCATGGTCAACTGATTTTTGACGAAGCCCCCAAATCCACTGAACTGGGACAAAATAGTCTTTCAATAAATGAGCATGGGAAACTGGATATCAATAGCGAAAAGAATGAAAGAGGACCCTTACCTTATACCCTATACAAAAATTAACTAAAAGTGGGTCAAATACCTAAATGTAAGAACTGCACCATAAATCTTCTAGAAGAAAATGTAGGGAAACATCTTCAATACCTAATAGTAGGAGGCAGGTTCCTAAACTTTACACACAAAGCATAAGCAACAAAAGAAAAACTAGATAAATGGAAACTCCTCAAAAATCAAATGCTTCTGCACCTCAAAAAATTTTATCAAAAAGGTGAAGAAGAAGCAGCCAACTCAATGGGAGAAAATATTTGGAAATCACACATCAAAAAAAGGTTTGATATCCTGTATACATAGAGAAATCATACAACTCAACAACAAAAGAACAAACAACCCAATTATAAAATGGGCTAAAGATATGAATAGGCATTTTTTCTGAAGAGCAAATACAGATGGCTCAAAAGCACATGAAGAGATGCTCATTTTCATTAGCTATAAAGGAAAGGCAGATACCACCCTCTTCATACCTATAAGAAAGGCTGGTATTAAATGAACAGGAAACTATAAATGTTGGAGAGGATGTGGAGAAACGGGGACATTTATGCACTGTTGGTGGGAATGTATTATGGTACAACCACTATGGAAGACTGGCGGTTCCTTAGGAAACTAAATATCAAGTTGCCCTATGACCCAACAATAGCACTACTTGGTATATACCCAGAAGAGCTGAAAGCAATAACACACTCGCATACCAATGTTCATAGCAACATTATTCACAATTGCCAAAACATGGAAACAATCCAAATGCCCTTCAACAGATGAGCAGATTAACAAAATGTGGTATACACATACGATGGAATATCATGCAGCAGTAAGACAAAATGATGTCCTGAAGCACGTGACTGGATGGATGAGACTTGACACAATGCTGAGTGAAATAAGCCAGACACAAAAGGATAGCTATAGTATGACTCCACTTTTATGACCACAGTAAAGGTAAAATTAGAGGCTTATAATATAGACTATAGGGGATTTAGAGATACATAGAAGCTAGACATGGGCGAATTGTTGAACTCAAATGTAAGGGAATAGATAGAAGTGAAATCTATATTACTTATAGACTCTATTGGGTCTATAAGTAATATTGTCATATTGAGGGTGAACAAGATTGAAAGGGTATGTACAAACCTATGTGTCCCACTGACTAACATTAGAAATATAAATTAGTTCTTGCAAGAACTTCAAAGGTATGATTCATGTACAAAGAGTGTTTAAGTTCAGGGTACAGGGAAAAAACTGCTATTGTGTGCTATGGGCTATATTTAACAGGAAAACAACAGTACCATAGCAACAGCAGAGGTAAATAATGGGGGGAAGGACAAGAGTTAAGGGGAGGTTTAGAATTCTTAATTGATGAGGGTGTATTTATTGGTTATCTTTCTCTTCGGAACAATGAAATTGTCTAAAATTGATAGTGTTGATGGACTGTGGACTTTGGCATTATACATGATACCTAATGAATGCAAGTAGCTGAAGGATGCACTGAGAAGTAGATTGGTGAAGGATGGTGGATACATATGATTGAATATTGTGTTGCTACAAAAAGGAAGGAAGTCCAGAGGCATGCAACAATGTAAATGAACCTGTGGTACGTTTGGTGAGGCAAAATAAGCCTGGAACAAAAGAATAATTATCATATGGTCTCCTTTAGAAAATTCTTATAAGAAAACAGGGGCCTAGACTGTAAGCTCTTATAGCAGACACATTTAATCCACACTTGTAATTATTTCTGGGTTTTGATAGGCTGTTTTATATATCTATAACCTGGTATTTAGAGATAAGAACAAAGCCGATCAGGTCCCAATTAAAGTAATTTGGAACACAGGGGTAAGGAAGACATCGTCTATATTTTAGAACTGCACCTACTCTTTGAGACCAAAGGAAGAAAGGTTTATTTTAATAGTCTGGAACCTACACTTAGTACCACAAAAATCTAACTCAACCTGTCTGTATAACTCATTTGAACAAATGAAACACAGGGAGCCCAGAATAAGAATGAGGGCCTTTAATCCTGTATAGCTTAATGTAATGCCTGGATACATCTTAGAATATATTAAGCAGATAGTCAAAAAGTATTGGCAAAGTCCCTTGAGGGATGGGAGAAAAAATATGGAACTATTAAACTTTACCATCAGGGAATCCCCTGATACTGGGTCAAACATTAGGAACACCCAGATCAATAGGCCAAGTTCTTGATCTTGAGGCTTAGTCTTGTGAAGCGTATGTAGGTAGTGGAGAAGCTTAGCCTACCTATAGGTAAGCCTAAGAGTTACTTCTGGAGGACCTCTTTGGTTGCTCAGATGTGACTTCACTCTCTCTAAGCCCAACTCTGCAAGTAAAACCATTGCCCTCCCCAATACATGGGACATGAAATCCAGGGGTGAAAATTTCCCTGGCAGCATGTGAGATGACTCCTGAGGATAAATCCGGCCCTGGCATCATGAGATCAACAATTCCATCCTGACCAAAAGGGGGAGAAGAAGTGTAACAAATAAGGTATCAGTGGCAGAGAGAGAGTTGAAATAGAGTCAAGAGGCTACTCTGTAGGTCATTCTTATACAAGCTTCAGTTAGACATTGCTATCTATCATAACTTGCCAAACCCCAACTAAAACCATTCCAGCCAATCATAAAGAACACCTAGGGCAATACATAAGATTCTACAAAAGTTCCATGCACTAGGGTAACTTTCAAGAAACCTAACCCCAGATGGGTTCCTGGACCAGATAAGTCCTGAAGCCTAGAGGGCCCAGCCTCCCTGGAACATCAGCTCGTTCCATCTCCCTACCTCATATTATTGACAGTCCCTTCCAACATGAAAAAGTTATACTAGCCATGGTCCAAATACCCCTAAAGAGAAGGAGAGAAAGATCAAAGGTGATGATGGAGTTATACAGAGAAGGTAGGTTTTAACAAATGAATATGATTGCTGAATCATTAAATTGATATTTCTTTTAATCTTCAGGATCTCAGAGCAGCTAGAAGTAAAAACCTAAGACTGCAGAATTATAAACCATACCAAACTCTGAAATCTGTTCTACAACAAATTGTTGTGCTATGCTTTGAAATTTATTGCTTTTCCGAATGTTATTTTTAATTAAAATAAAAAGAAAAAAAGTCAACTGTAATGATAAAAAATATTTATTCCTTCTGGCCTCCTATATTCTGGAGCACTAGAAGGAAAATTCTGTGAGGATGGTATGTCAGCCCATGACAAACTCTGGGATCTGTCCTGTAACTAAGTGCTGAAGAGTGCTTTGAAAACTATTGCTTTTTATTTCTTTGCTTTGTATATATGTTATTTTATACAATTAAAAAAAGTTTTTTTTAAAAAAAGAATGTTTCATTTCTATTTTTCTAGTTTCTATAGCAATATATGAGAAATCGATTGTATTACTCCTATTCCATTTCAATTAACTTTCTGGAGAAACAAAATCTCTCAATTTCCTAATTTGTAAGATAAATGGATTGAATTAGGTTTGTGAGGCCCTTTTTAGCTCTACAATGTCATTATGTTTGGTTTTCACCTTTTGAAGTTTTTTCTAGTACATATTGCCATAGTGGTATGACATTGCTGTTGATATCTAACGTTTTAGTTTAAAAGTGCTGTCTTACTTCATAAAATTATAAAAATTCAAGAAGCATACACTTTAAGTTTTATTTACACAATCCTGGAAGATTAGTATACTATAATACTAGTATAATTTTCCAACCATATTAATTATATTGTTGAAAATATTCCAAGCGTCTATATGCATTAGCAGTTGGGATATGAAAGAAAACAGTAAAATTCCGCAATCAAACTTATTCCCCATGTTTATTTCAAAATATGTCATAGAAATATCTCATAGAAAAAAATCTGAGCTTTCAGGGGATATAATATCTGAAATTACAAATCCTATTTTCTCCATTGTAATACTTAATGTCACAGGAACAATATACAACACTATCAATAAAAACTCTATTAATACGATTCCTCAAAACAAATGGTATATTCTGAACTGTATAAGTCTACTACCATTCTGTCAGTTTGCTAGGTGTTCTAAATAAAAAGATCTTAAATATAAAGCATTGGAAGAACTAGATTCTAGCTCACCTCTGCCACCTAGCAGCTGCGACCCTTAACTTTAATTCTCAACTCAAACAAATAAAAGCTACTCTAAACCAGGTACTGTGCTGGTGCTAGGGATACAAACAGAAATAAACATGGCCCATGTCCTCAACTTAGGAGCAGATTAATGACTTTTCCCCAATATTGCTTCTGTTTGCACCTTTGGGCTTCAGAGAAGGAAGAAAGAGTTACCAAGTAAGTGCCTACACTACTGAAGACCAGCCAAGTACTCTGCATATATCATCTTATTTAACAATAACCTTGTTAAGCAAATATTATATCTCTCACAGAGGAAGAATGTGAGGTTCATAGAGTTACATACTCTGTTTTAGATTACATCGCAGAACACAAACTGGAACTCAGGTCTTTTGCCTACACCATGAAAAATGAATAAGGTGTACTAGTGAATATAGGCAATTAATTTCAACTTTGGCAACTTTGTAAAGGTCCTTATAGTAAAGGGTTTTAAGACAGACCTTGAAAGTGACAAAAGAAAATATGCTTGAGAGAAAAACAGGAGTAAAGTAATGACTTATACAGAGTACCAGGTACATTCAGGGGATAACAAGTAGTCTTGTGTGATTAGCATACTGGGGAGAGGAGCACCGGAAACAAAATCGAAAAGGCAGGTTGGTGTCAAGCCACAAGCTTCAAAATTTTACGCAACTCCCTCCACAAAGCTTCTTCATCATTACTTTGGTCCCCAACTGAATTTCCTTCCTTTTTATGACTTTTAAGATGCTGATATTTTTAGTGCATTAATCATACTTTATTAATAGCTAACATTTAGTGAGTACCTATTATGTTCTAGACATTGTTCTAAACACTTTATATGTATTAATTTGTGCTATGCTATCTCTGCAAAGAAACTTTTTTTTAAAATTTTCCCTTTTATTGTTGAATTCCTCAAGATCCAGAATAATTTTTTGTTGAGGGGAGTGAGGGTGAGAAGTGGGGGAAGCTTTATATTCATTTAGCACCTAGGATAATTTTTGGTACATAGTAAGCATTCACAATTTTTTTAATTAAACTGGCTGTGAATACTTAACTAAAGAGTCTGGATTTTTTTCCCCTATAGGTCAGGGGTCAGCAAAGATTTTCTGTACAAGGCCAGATAATTAATATCTTAGGCTTTGCAGTCCACAGGTCTCTGTCACAATTACTCATCTCTGCCTTTGTAGTAAAAAGCAGCCATAGACAGTACATAAACAAATAAGCATGACTGTGTCCAATGAAACATTATTTACAAAAATAGGCAGTGGGCAATCTGTGGGCTGTTGATTGCTATCTCATGCTATAGGAGACAGGAATTTATGCAAGGTTTCTAAACAGGAGGAGTGAGAAGACTGAAATTGTGTTTAAGAAGATTAACTGTGTTGACAATGTAATAAAAGGGTATTGGAGTCAGAAGTAGTGACCCCTTTCTTTCATCTTTCTATAATCATTCTAGAGCAGTGCTATCCAATCAAAATAAATGCAGGCCACAAATGTGAGCCAGGTAAGCAATTTTTAAATTTCTAGAAACCGTTTTTTTTTTCTTTTACTGAACAGACAAAATTCATTTAAAAAATATATTTTATTCAACCCAATATATCCAACACATAATCAATATAAGAATTGAGATATTTTACATACCTTTTGTTGTTGTTGTTCATAGTAAGTCTTCAAAAGCCAGTGTGCATTTTACACTCCAATTTGGATTGGTCAGATTTCAAGTGTCCAATAGCTGTATGTGGCTATTGGCTACCAAAGTGAACAGCACAGAAAAATACCCAACTAATATAACCTATGTCTCCATATACAGTTGCTGGTTTTTGTACCATCTCCTTGCCTGGCTTAGCAATTGATTTTGGACCTAATTCTAAAGTATACACTGCAGAGTACTGGCAACTCAAATCAATGTTTTCATTTTTAACATGCTACATTCCACACCCTGTAGTTTTCACATACATTTCACATCTGATCCTCATGACAACCATTTGGGGTAGGCATGTTATTAAATCAGTTCCACACATGAGGAAAGAAGGTTCAGAGAAGCTAAGACAATCATGAATTTGGGAACTAAGACAAAAATTTAAATCTTCTGACCTAGTCAAAACTTAAGTCCCAATAGCCCCATCTCTTTAGTCAAAGTTGCAGTTTGCTTTTATGTGAGACTGGCTGGTATCGAGTCCCTCCCCGCACTGTACCATAAACTCCATGAAGACAAGGACTGTTTTCCAGACCACTGCATCTCGGGTGTCCAGCAAGATGTTTTGCTAGTATGCAGTATTTGTTGAACGAATGAATGAAAGAAAAGTTTCCTGCTTTTCCCCTGTTATTTTTAGTGAATCAAACATAATTTACTTTTGTTGATAAATAACGTGATACACTACTAAATTGATTTTTATTAAGTTGGTGCTTAAATTCGAATTCTCCTTTAATCCAAAGGAGTGCGGGAAAAAGGCTGGGATCCGAGGCCTGAGTTACAGGGTTGGGCCCGCCGTGAACTCACTCTAAGCATAAATTAGCTGAGCTCTCTGGCCCACAGTTCTTATCGGTGGGAGAGTGGGCCTATCATCTCAATCCCATTCTGCGCTAGGATTGGTGACATTAAACTTGATGTTGTCGGCTACCCATTTCCTCACGTTCTTCCTTCTGTCCCTTCTGCAACTGCTGACTTGATAAAGAAAAGCAACCATTAGGTCTCGGGTGGGTTTCCTCTCCGCGTCCGAGTAAGACCGCGGGACACCCAGCGGCAGACCCGCACCTACTGGCCGGAGACGCCATCTTTCCCTCTTGGCCTGACCCCAACCGCCACCCGCTGGTACCAAGTGACGCGAACCTCACCTCTCCTCGCAGTCTTTGCATTTCACTTGCAATGGAACCAGCTGCTGGAACAAAACCTGGCTCATGTTGGACCACTGCCCCGGCCGGAGCCCGGAAAGGCCCGACAAGCCAGGCCCTAGGTACCAGTCTGAAAGGCGTACGCGCCCTGATAAAGTTTGAGTTTGGCGCTCCGCTCCCGTGGAGGAGGCGGGGAAAAACAAGCGGGAGGGAAGATGGAGGTCGTTTGGACTTCACCAGCCACCATAAGTTTCTTCCGGTTTTGTGACCTGGAAGGAACGAGAGTTGTTGCGATAGTTCCGGGTATTAATATGTGCGGCGGAACCCGAGGCAGCCATGTTTGTTAAGGGAAGAGGACCCGCGGCGGACTGACAACTTTTCCTTTCTTTGCCCAGTGTTCGATACTCTAAGCCGATCTTAAATTATGGCTGCTTATGTGCCGACGCAGCACGCTAGTGGTTTTCCGGCTGAGAACAGATGTGGTTACTATCTGGAAAAGAAGAAGCGGTTCTGCAGGATGGTGGTGGCAGCAGGAAAACGGCTCTGTGGTGAACACGCTGGAACTGCGGAGACTGAGACGGAGGTCTGGTATCGCTCTCCTGAGAGGGGAAATAAGTTGTCCCCCATCCCCACCCGCACCCCGGTCTGTTCTGTGCTGAGACCCAGCCCCTTCGGTCTCTGACAGGTTTTTGCTTCTCGCCCTTGAGTGCTCCCGATTTCCCTTTAATAAACGCAGTCCTGCTCTTCCTGGGGAGCAGTGAAGAGCCGTGGTGATGATCAGTGTTTCTTTTACTAAGTAAAGCTCCAGCAGTGATCCGTGACCTGCTCTTGATCTTAATTAGATTTTAGTTTTATTCCAACTGCCGCCACATACACACCACCACCCTCCGCCTTTCTGATCGGAAGTGGTAGTTGGAAATAGTGATTGAAGTGCACAGGTTCTAATTATTGTTTTGTGAATGATAACCACTTCTCGTGAATGTGGTTGAGAGAAAACTAAAAAAAAAAAAAATGTATATAGATCTAAAATCTCAAGAAAGGAATTTTGCTGGGAAGGGGGAGAGAAGATTAAGAAAAAGGATAAGAACTGACTCTGAGAACAGAAAGCATGCAGTTTGTTCGATAATATAGTTATACTATATTAACTGTGCTAGCAAAATATGCATAAAATTGTACCGTCAAGCAGTGTATTTGTATACATGTGTTTCTTTATAAAATATATTTGATAGAAAAATAATAGTAAGAGGAGCAGAAAGCTGAGAAAAAAAGAGCATGTCTACCAGGATTAAAAAGAATAAACCAAGTAGGCCAGCAACTGGTTTGCTGCCTTCCTAATGTCCAGTATTATTTACGTTCTTTTTCTTTGTTAGCAGCTGCCCATCATAGCGATAGCTCTACTTTCTCCTGATGTTTGCCCACAGGAAAGCGTCCTGCAACAAGGACATTCTTTTTTGGGAATGTGTGAGACCTCTTTTTGGAATGTGGGAGACCCGTGGCTATTGAAGTACACTGGCTGATTTTTATTTATTTATTTTTACATGGGCAGGCACCGGGAATCGAATCCGGGCCTCGGGCATGGCAGACGAGAACTCTGCCACTGTGCCACCATTGTCCACCCGCGCTGGCTGAGTTTTGAGGGAAGCAACAAACATCCCGTGGTTAAAAATAAGATTTATGATAGAAGATGGGTTTTATTTCCTCTCTGTTACAAAACTTTAGACTTCATCTTATCCAGATATCTGGAAGGTGATTGCAGGTGGTGATAGTAGTAGAATGAGACTAGAGCATTGCAAACTGATTGGTATTCCTGGAGAGGAATGACGTCATGATGTCATTGGTCCTTGAAGAAAGATCGTAAAACGCCAAGTGGCCATCCTACTGACTCTGTAATTTATGATGTAATTGGGTATTGTTTTCCATCCTTTTTTTTTTTTTTTTTTAAGTGTCGCGTACTTCTGTAATGATAATGCGTGTATTCTGTACTAGTTTTAAACCAGTGTTTCTCAACTGGGACCACTTTTCCCCCTCCCCCACAAGAGACACTTGGCTATGTCTCTAGACTTTTCGGTTGTCACAAGGAGGGTGATGCTGGCATCTAGTGGGTAGAGACCAGGGATGCTGCTAAACATCCTACAATGCACAGGACAGCCCCCCCCCCCGACAATAAAGAATTATAGTCTTAATAGAGCCAAGGTTGAGAAACACTGTTTCTAACCCCAAATAATAATTGGTAAAAGTACCTTTTTTTATTGTATAATTAGACTTTGAAAGTTAGAGTCTTTTCACACTTGGAGGTTAGGTTTTAAAAGTCAGCAAATAAGGAAGAAATAATGTACAGGTTTTTTTTTAAATATTGAAAAAATCTCAACTTTTCCAATAGTTTCATAGATATGCTGAGAGGCACATCAGAACTGAAATAAACAAACAAACAAAAAATTGATACTATTAACAGTCTATACTCAGTATTAGTATTTAGCCAGCACTATACTAAGCATTTTTTTAAAGTATCAACTCAGTTTTCACAAACCTTAGGAGGTAAATTGGGCAGAATTTCCAATATTATTACTTTCTCTTTCTTTTTACCCATTGCAAATAGTTAAATACATGTAAGTTAAAAACAAATAGGATACAACTCTGCTAAAGAAGTTACAAAGCCAATAAAATATGGCTATAAATCAAATGGTTAAAATGCCTTAATTTCATTGTTTCTAAGGCATTTTTTTTTTCACATTTTAACATCTCTGAAATAAGGATAATCTTAAAATCAATAACATGTCATAATTTAAATTGGTGGCATTTTTTTCTTCCTTAGAGATACATAAAATGATGTGCATATTACACTTGATGCTGTCAGATTCAGAATTCCATATGTAGGATTTCTCTAACCTATTGAAGATACAGCCCTTGATTGTTCAAAACAGTATTTGTTCCTATTATATATAAACCAATTACATTGGAGATTTTTTGTGGTTGTTAAATCCTTTGACAGGATTTTGCCAATTTTTCAGTATGTTTTTCTTGGTTTCTTTACCTTGCTTTGGTAACACTTAAGCTTATGATTTCACTGATATTATATATATATATATAATATCTACAAGTGATAAGCTGGATACTTTATTTCAATAAATATATCCCTTTTAATTTATTAGGGAGAAAATGCTCGGAAAAGAATCCTGTGTCCTTTAGATCCAAAACAGTAAGTATGGGTCAGATAAAGGTTTTATGTACTAGAAACAATAAATATCACAATCTCATTTTAAATAATTTTCTCTTTAAATTTAGCACAGTATATGAAGATCAACTAGCAAAGCATTTGAAAAAATGTAACTCAAGAGAGAAGCCAAAACCTGTAAGTGCTTGATTAGTAAAACTGAATGGTGAATGTATAGTATATAATATTTAACAAGGCTCTTGCCTCAGAAGGCTTGATTTTGGCAAAATACATTTCAGTGTATGTAGGATATTAAACAATAAATCCACTTATAATCTTAATTCAGAGAATAGAATTTTATGCAACAGAACTATTGTTCAGAAAGAAATTTCACAATCTATTAAAAATATTTGCTTTATACCTACTAAACATTATTCCAATAAAATGGGATGTTCCATGCCTTCAGGTAGATCATTTGAAACTGGTGAATAGACTTATAAATAAGGAGTATAGTTCAAGAAAATCAATGAAAAAAGTAATCATACATGTGATGAGAGTACATACTTGAATCAAAGTTAAAATTAGAATCAGGTTCCAGTAAACCATGATAGTAACATAAGACATGCCAAAGTGTCATTCTTCCACAGACTCTTTGAATAACTAACAAAAACCAGCAGAGCCATCTTCCTCCAAACTCTGGAAAACAGCTAAAGAGCTGCAGTAATGGGCAAGTGCCAGTCAAGAAATTGTAACTTTAAAAATGGTAGGAGAAGCTGGTGACATCTTGTTGGTTCCTCTCTTCCCCTTCCCAGTGTGATTTGGAGCCAGCCTATGCTCCCATTGTGGGTGCCTTTGTTCCTGAGGAGCAGAGTAACCCCTAAATGCTTACTGGGAGAACTGTGTATTGGTGCCAGTCTTTCAGGTAGCAACCCAAAAGACTGAACCTAGAAACTCATATCTGGCTTGCCCTCCCAGGATATGCCCTGTAGGCAGAAGCAACCTTGTGGACAGCAAAAGCAGTGTAAGATACAATTAAGTCCAAGTCACTTGGGCAAAGAATTACCTGCTATAAGGCATATAATAGAGCACCTCAGAGTGGTACACAGTCTGTTTCAGAAGGTGTGCGGGTTTAAAAAAACTACATGATAACCTACAATAATCAAAACAGCATGGTACTGACACAAGGACAGACATAAAGAGCAGTGGAATCAAATTGCAAGTTCAGAAATAAATTGTATGGCCAATTGATTTTTGACAAAGGTGCCAAGTCCACTTAATGGGGAAAGAATAGTCTCTTCAATTGGTGCTGAGAAAACTGGATATCCATATGCAACATAATGAAGGCGGACCCCTACCTTATAGCATATACTAACTTTAACTCAAAATGGATCAAAAATGTAAATGTGGAACTAAAACTATAAAACTAGAAGAAAACAAGGAATCATGCGTCTTCAGGATGTGTTAGGTAGTAGTTTCTTAAACTTCAGACCCAAATGATGAGCAACAAAAGAAAAAGTAGATAGATGGGACTCAGCAAAATTAAAAACTTGTGTATCAAATTACTTCATGAAAGTAAAAAGGCAGCCTACAGAATGAGAGAAAATACTTGGAAACCACATATCCAATAAGAGGTTAATATCTTGAATATTTAAAGAAATCCTATAGGTCAACAACAAAAAGACAACTTGTTTTAGCTGCCCAAACTGCCAGAATGTAACACAGCAGAGATGGATTGGCTTTTTATAAAAGGGGAGTCATTTAGTTAAAAACATATAGTTCTTCAGAGGAAAGGCAGCTAACTTTCACCTGAGGTTCTTTCTTACATTAGAAGGCACAGGACAATCTCTGCTGGCCTTCTCTCCAGGCCTCTGGGTTCCAACAACTTTCCCCAGGGTGATTCCTTTCTGTATCTCCAGAGGCCTGGGCTGAGCTGCCAGTGCTGAGATGAGGTATGCTGAGCTGCTTGGGCTGTGCTACGTTGAGCTCTCTCATTTAAGCTTCCAGCCAATTAAGTCAAACATCTTTCATTGCAGCAGGCATGCCTCCTAGCCGACTGCAGATGTAATCAGCAGCAGATGGGCTTCACATGCCATTGGCTCATGTCCACAGCAATAAAACTAAGCACCTTCACCTGGCCAAGTTGACACCTCACCCTAACTACCACACAACCCAATTTAAAAAATGGACAGACTTGAATAGACATCTCTCCAAGAAAATCCATAAACAGACAAAGAGCATATTAAAATATGTTCAACAACATATTTAGCCTTCAGAGAAATGCATATCAAAACCACAATGAGATACCATTTCACATTCACTAGAATGGTGACTATTGAAAAAACAGAAAATAAGTGTTAAAGAGGATATGGAGAAATAGGAGCAGTCATTCATTGTTGGTAGGAACATAAAATGATGTAGCTGCTGTGGGAGCCAGTTTGGTAGTTCCTCAGAAACTTAAGTATAGAATTACCATTATGACGCAGCAATCTCACTTCTAGTTATATACCAAAAGGAATTGAAACCAGGGACCCAAAGAGATATTTCCACACCGGTATTCATAGTGGCATTATTCACAATTGCCAAGAGACAATTGTGAAGCATCCTAAGTGCCTATCACCTGATGAATGGATAAACACAATGTGGTATTTACATAGTGGAGTGTTATTCCATCATAAAAAGGAATGAAGCTGTGATACATGCACCAATATTGATGAACCTTGAAGACTTCATGTGAAGTGAAATAAGTCACACAAAAGGACAAATATTTTGTGATCTTGCTGATAGGAAATAATAAACCAGACACTAGCATACAGATTACCAGGGGCCAGATTAGGGGTAAAGGATGGAAAGTTAGTGCTTAATTGGTACAGAATTTCTCTTTGGGGTGATGGGAATATTTTGGTAATTGCTGGTGCTGGTAGCACAGCATTGTGAATGTGATTAACACCACTGGATTATATATTTGAATGTGGTTTAAAGGGGAAATTTTAGATTGTTTATATGTTATTGGAATTTAAAACCCATAGGACTTAGCCTCATCTTGCACCATGTCAGCTAAAATGATATTCTTGAACTTTAACATGCAAAAGAATCACCTGGAACACCAATATTTTGAAGGAATTTATGTACTTAGGAGGATGTGAGCATGTCTTCTGTAGCAACTATGTAAGTGACTGCATTGGAACAGAATATCCAGTGTGTTATACCCCAGCCTAGATACAAGATGTGAAGATGGACAGAAAGAAGATAGGCAGTGTGATCCAACTTTGTAGTAAGCTTTGAAATTTGCTCCATGACAATAAGCTTTCAGACTTGAAAGATGATACATCTAGGACAAGTTTACTTAATGATGCACAAAATAATAATTCAATAAAAATGTGGTTAAGTCCTCGAAGTAAGAAGGTCAAATATGTTGTGAGTAAGGTTCCCAGGCAAACCCCACCTCAAAAGATAAATGATGAAAATGCTCAGCAGGCCTCAGCTTATGAATTTGTTTCTACAAGTCCTCCACTATATTTTTCGGAAAGACCCAAAAAGGCTTCCAGAAAATCTGGCACAAAAAAAAGAGAAAGAAATGAATGTTTGGAAAACTTAAGTGAAGTCTGTTTACCACTGGCTGAACAAATAGTGTCTCCAGAAATTGGGAGCAAGAATGAGGTAGTGATTCCTGAGGGGGATGTCTGTGAAAATTATCTTACATCTAAGAAATCCTTGCCATTAGGTCATGATGGAAAAATGTGGCCATTACAACAGACTCTGCAGTCCCATTCCTAAAAGATGTAGAAGCAGCATTCTGAGCACCAGTGGAGATTTTGTCAAGCAAACAGTGCTCTCAGAAAATGTACCATTAGTGCCTTTCCTAATTTAACTTGTATGGTTGGTTTAGTTGAACACCATAAGTACAGGGAATCTTGAATAGGGCATGAGATTTTGTTGGTTTGTCCAGGTTAGTATGATGCCTCGGTAAATCCCAGAGTGATTTTGACAGTGAATAAAGAAGTATTTGCAGGGTCCCATTAGGGGAATCAGGAGAAGGGGGAAAGGATTCAAATTCCCCATTTGGAGAATTTCTGATACTCTTGCAAGCGGTGGGGACAACTAAATCAATAAGCCAAGCCCCCGATCTTGGGATTCGCCCCTATGAAACTTATTCCTGCAAATGTTGGGCTACCTCTACTTAAAATCAGACCAAATAGTCACCCCCAGATAACCTCTTTTATAGCTCAGAAATAGCCTCTCTCTAAGCCGACATGGCAAGTGAACCCACTGCCCTCCCCCACTACCTAGGACATGACTCCCAGGTGTGTAAATCTCCCTGGCAACATGGGACAGAAATCCCAGGATAAGCTGGGACCTGGCATCAATGGATTGAGAAGAAATTGACCAAAAATGGGAAGCGAGAAATGAGAAAAAATAAAGTGTCAGTGGCTGAGAGATTTCAGACAGAGTTGAGAGGTAACCCTGGAGGTTATTCTTGGCATTATATAGATACCCCTTTTCAGTTTATGGTGTATTTAGTGGCTAAAGGAAAGTACCTGAAACTGTAGAGCTGTGTTCCAAGTAGCCTTGTTTCTTGAAGATGATTGTATCAAGAAATAACGTTTACAGTGTGACTGTGAAAATCTTATGTCTAATACTCCCTTTATCTATGGTATGGATAGATGAGTAAAAAAATATGGATAAAAAAATAAATAATAGGGGGAACAAGGTTAAAGTATATTGGGTAGATGGAAATATTAGTGGTCAGTGAGAGGGAGGGGTGTGGGGTATGGTTTGTATGAATTTTTTTTTTTTTTTCTATTTCATTTTCTGGAGTGATACAAATGTTCTAAAAAATGATCATGGTGATAAATCTACAACTACATGATGATATTGTGAGCCATTGATTGTACACCATGTATGGAATGTTTGTATGTTAAGAATGCATGTGTTTGTAAGTTGTTTTATCAATAAAAATATAAAAAAGAAAAGAAAATGTACCATTGAGTGAGTGTTCTTCCCCACCTTCAAACAAACTTGAAGTTGGTGAAACATTAAGGAGAAAAAATAGTAATGTATCCGATGAAAACATTAGCCTTTTATCAGGTACACCACCTTCTGCATTGAATAGTCGGTCCAAGTTACAGATGAATTATGCCTAGCCTCAGCAATGAAGCTGTCACCCAATAGCCTTATGACTGGGAAAAGAAATAATAGTGGAGAAATTTTGCTCCATCTTGCTTCTATTAAGCCAAGAATGTATAATCTGTGTGTACTACAAAACTAGATATTCCAAATCTGCTGTATTTACATTTTGTACACCTCTACTTGAGAAAAGGGTGACTCTAAAGTTTGAACTACTGTCCCCCATGGGTCAGGGAAAGAAGAAGGTTACTGCAACTGAAGAATGAATTCAGATTTGATGACTAAGCCAGCCAAAGCAAATAAGGACAAGGGCTAGGTTTTTGTTTTGTTTTTGCTGTCAATGATTTATTGTTGTTATTTTTTTTCCTAAAGCATATTGATAGAATTGCAGTTTCCATGGTTGCATTTTGCTCCCCTCAGGTTTTGAAATGCATAGTTTTGTTGTGCATGGTTGGTTTATGCCTCAAAGGTAGACAACCTAGCAATAGTTTTATTCTTCTCCTGGGCTAGTTAGCTTTCCTTGCTGCAGTTATGGCTTAAGAGAATAATCTCAGAACTTGTTAACATTATTAATAAGATTCTTTAGGATTTTGCCACAAACCAACTGCTAGGCATCATTGTTGGTGATATCTTCTCCATGGCTACCACCTTAATGGAACCCTCTTGTCTTCTCTTTTCATAATCTCTTGTAATAGTAGTCTAATGCTGCCGTAACAAATTACCACAAATTTAGTAGTTAAAACAACGTAGATTTTGCCCATGCCAAAAAAAAAAAAAAAAAAAACTTAGAGTTTTTTTTATCTTATGTCTAGATCTGAAGTCTGGTACAGATCTTACCAGGCTAAAATCAAGGTGTTGGCTGCGTTACTTCCTGGAGACTCTTGGGAGGATCCATTTCTTTGCTCATTTGGATTATTGGCAAGAACATAGTTCCTTGTGTCTTTGAAGGTTAGGCATAAAGGACCAGGAGGTCAAAAGAAACCCTGAAAGAGAACCTGAGATCCTGTTTCCTTGCTGGCTGTCAGCTGAGGGCTATTGCCAGCTACTAAAGGGTGTGCATTCCTTAGTTTATGGTCTCCTTCCTCCATCTTCAAAGCAAGCAACAGCAGGCTGAGTCCTTCTCACATCCCATCTCTCTAACCTAGCCCAAAAAGATTCTCTGCTTGTAAAGGCCCATGTAATTAGATTGGGCCTGACCATCCATGTAGGGTAGTCTCCACATCTCAAAGTCCATACCTGTTAGCACATTGCAAAGGCCCTTTTGTCATGTAAGTTAACATAGTCGTAGGTTCTGGGGATGATGGCATGACATCTTTGGGGAGCCATTGTTGTCACGACCGCACTATTACAGCAGCTTCCCTCTTTACCACCAGCAGTCAGTTTTCAATATTGCAGCCAGAGTGATCTGATCTATCAAAGTCAGAACTTATCACTTCTCTGGTTCCCTTCCAATAACTTCTTGGCCTAATTAAAATCAATAGTTCCTGCCATAACCCTAGCTTGTTTTATTTTTCTTCCTATTATCATTTATATCAATGATCTCAAATGATATAGATATCAATTATAACTCACTTTGTTTCTTGTCTTTCTCTCTAGAACGAGAGCAGGAGCTCTGCTTTGTTCACTGGTATATCTAGTGCCTTGTTTAACACATATTAGATTGGATATTTGTTGAATTTTCCACTAGGCTACCATTCTTGTCACACTGAACTCTGAAGTCCTCCTTAAAAGTACATCAGGTACATTTATTGATGTTAACAATACTTCATACCTGTTCTTTTCTCTGTCTAGTTAATTCCTTTCCTTTACATCTTTTGTTTTTCAACCTCCTGGTCCTTTATAACTGACGTTCAAAATCTAACTCACATCCTACCTCCTTAATTAAGTACTTTCAGAATTCCTGGAATTAGTTTCTTTTCTATGGTCACATTTTGTTTGCATTGATAAATTCTCTTAGCCTTCTGTTTACATATGGCTTTTCAGTTTATGTGTTCATATACAGTATATTAATCATTTAAAGATTAATCTCATGTATGGGTAGGTGATAACTTTATCTCAAAAATAAAAATAAAAGTGTTTCTGTTGGGGGAAAAAAGTCATTGGACTATACAACACAAACACTGGACCCTAATGTAAACTATGGACTATAGTTAATACTGCAATTATTACAGTATTCATTTCTACAATTGTACTACATTAATACAAAGTGTTAATTATAAGGAAATGCACATTTCAGGGAAAATATATACATGGAAACTATGTATTTTCTGCATTTCTATAAACCCAGCAACTTTTCTAATTTAAAAAAATCATATAAAAATTAAATTCAAAGAATCAAGAAATGCTTCTTAGAGAGAGAGAGCCTTTTGGCAGAATCTTGATGACGCAAAATTAAGAAGAGTTCTAGGCAGAAAGAACATGTGTAAAGGCATAGAGGTAAGAAATCACATGATGCTTTTAAGGAACATGAACTTGATTCTGAAAGATATGGGGAACCCTGAAGCATTTTGAACTGGGGAATGGCTGTATTTATCTCTTACGAAACTTTCTTCTACAGCAGCATGGGAAGATGACTTAGAATCAGGAGGGCTAATTAGGGATTAATTAGAGATGTTGCTGAAATCCAGGTGGAGCATTGTGTGAAAGTGAGTTAAAGAAAATGGAAAGGTGGAGACAATTTAAAGAATTATTTAGGTAGCAGAATCTATCTAACTTGGTGATTGATTGGAAATGTCTGTTTGGAGTTGCATATATAAATCTGAAATTCATTAGAGGAGTTGGAGAAGTAATCAGGATTTGGGAATGAGGTATGTACAGATCATAGGTGAAGCTTTGGATTTGAAGTTACCCAGGGTAACTGATTAGAGGAAAAAGAAAGGAATTTATTTATTCAGTTGGTATTAATTGAGTACATATATCAGACATTATACCAAGTACACTGCCTAGAAGAACATTACCATTTAGTATGGGAAATGAAAATGTGTGCTTCAATAGAACAAGTTCAAGATGCTATGGGAGAATAATAGAAGAGGGCCTAGCCCTTTCTTTAGGAAAATATATAAGATAAAATAGATGGAAAAAAAAGTCATGGAGGTGTCTCTGAAGGAAGTATAAGACCTACAGGTCAAAAGAAAATCAGCCAGACAATGAAGAAAATATATGCAAGGGCCTACAGATACTCGAAAAAAGCAGATAGCTGTGTTAGGCACTGAGTATTTCCCATTGCCAGAATGTAGAATAAAAGAGGAGAGCTGAGTAGAACATGAGACCTGAAAAGTAACTAGGGAAAAAATCATGGAACTATGGCAGAACTCCAGATGTCACTGCCATTAAAAGCTAATGACTAATAGGAACCATAGAAAAAGGTTATGAAGGGGTGACTGTAAGGAAAGGAAAGAAAAAAACCTTTATAACATGTATCAGAAGCCATGGGGAGAAGAATTTCAAAAAGAAGAGTGATCAACATGTAGTAACACTATAGAGGCATTATGTAAGGTAGGGATGGAAAAGAATCCACTGAATTGGCGATACAGTGGTTGTTAGAGATTGAAGGTCTAAACAAAAAAGTATATTTAGTAGAGTGGAGTGAATAGAAGTCAGATTGCAATGATATATGAGTAAATAGAAGAAAAGGTAGTAGAAATCACAAGCATTGACTAGTCTTTCAAGAAACTTGGCAGTCAAAGAGGATATAGGAGGGAAGGAATATTTTTTAAGAATGGGAGAAAAGAGAAAACTTAGTTTTAGTTATAAGGTAAGAATTAAGAACCAGTAGAAAGAAATTGGAAATAAAAGGGCATTGTTGATGGAGCAATGTTTCTCAGAAACAGGCAGAGATAGGAAACAAAAGAGATAGAAGGGAACAATTGGGAGGTATAGCTCTTCCACTGAGATAGATGGGAAGGAGAAATTATGAAGTTCAGTTCAAGCAAATTTGAGCTAATAGATGGGAAACTTCTCATTTGGTAACTACAAAATTGAAGTAAGAAAGGTGATTGAGGGTGATGGTGGTACAGTAGGCAATTTGAGGAGAGTGTTCAGCAGCCCAAATATTAGAATTAAAAGTCATACTAATTTTCTAAGGTTGATTGTGGTGATGAAGGCACATCTATATGATGATACTGCGAGCCACTGCTTGTATACTTTGGATGATTATGTGGTATGTGAATATATCTCAATAAAATTGCTTAAAAAAAAAAAAGTCAAACTAATTCCAGGCAGTGATTGTGACAGAAGGACCAGATTGGAAAAAATAATGATGGTGATAGGTAACCAGGCTGTATGGCTACATGCAGTAGTCTTACATCATAGTCGAGGAAACCCAAACTTAGGGAATATAAAAATTTTTTAGATGAGCACTAAGTAAAACTATCTGACCTTTACAAGCCAGAAATTAGTTGAGAAAAAGTAAATAGAGGTCTTTAGAAAGTGGAGGAAAATGATTGAGAGCAAAAGAATCAGAGAACTAGCATAGTAGGAAGTTCTGGTCCAAGAGTAGGTTAGTGGAGTTTAAGATGTCAGAGGTAACATAGCTCACAGTAATTTAAGAATTTAGAGGGCTAATGGAAGTAGTTTGCTGAAGTGGAGTGAAGGTCATTAGAAGATCAAGGTATTGCAGAGCTATTATGTTGAATGGCTTGAAAACATGGTCATAATGGCTGGTCTTGGTGTGGAAAGGACAATGTGGTGTCAAAGTCCCTAAAGAATATTGAATGATGTCCAGCAGGTTGATAGTTGACAACTGCTACATTTAGAAGATGATGTAACAACCCAGCATCTCTCAGTGGAGATTTTTGACATTGAGTGGGGACAGTTCTGTGTATTCCAAAGCATTCTTGTATTTTGCAACCCTGGCCTCTCAGTAGCTAATGGCAAGTGCATTTGTCAAGAAGTATGAAGGTTCTGATATTTTATCCTATTTGCAAACTAACAAGCTAGCCTGTCACAGTTTCATGGATTCTGGCAGAATAGGCAAAGGGCTTAATTACTCGTGGCTCAGCAAGCATATGAGTTCTTGTTCTCATCAATTCCCCTTGTTCTGCAAGTCTTATGAAGTCAACACAGAGGGGCCTAGATGAATGCTTTATGTGTAGTGGCCTTGCATCATAGCTGAGGAAACCCAAACTTAGAGAATACAAAATTTTTTCAGATGAGCACTAAACCAACTTGCCTGACCTTTACTCCATAGGTAGGCATTCTCTTTATCATACTGTGTAATTAACAAGCCTGTCAGCTACTCTGGAAGGAGACACTATCTCTGTCTTCCAAGGCTGTGTGCTTGAAAAGATGATCTGGAACAAAGACTGAGAGATCCATGGGGAATTGTCTCCTAATAGTATCTCAGTCATTTTCACAACAAAATGCTTCCACACATTTCCAAATTCTTCCCAGTTGAGCATCACCAGGCCTGATGACATAAGCTTAATAAAAGAAATTTTTACCTTAAGAAGTTGTAGAGAAAAATGATGACCACTGTATGAGCCCCTTAGAACTTATTTCCTTAGTAGAGAGAATTTTGCCTTTACTTGAAAGCATGCATGGAGGTTATTGCTTTCCTTAGATTAGTGTCAAAATTCAGTTAAAGCAAGCAAGTGGAATATGTGTTCTGGATAAGGTTTGAGAAAAACAGATGAATTATCAGAAATGGAATCCTGGAAAGGTTTCATGGCACAATGAAAGAAAAGGGAGAAAAGCAGTGAAAAGTTGGGATGAGAAGAAGTACAAAGCGATAATTATCTAGTACTCTGTGTACAGTATGAAACTTGTAACCCAGGCAAAGTCTTATTGTTAATCAGCCTTACTTGGTGAAACAGTGCATCATTTTTTTTTTTTTTTTGGCATGGGCAGGCACCGGAAATTGAACCTGGGTCTCCAGCATGGCAGGTGAGAGAACTCTGCCTGCTGAACCACTGTGGCCTCCCCCAGTTTTAAAAATTTTTGTGTACTAGAGGAAAGTAAGTTGGTGATACATTTCTCCAATATTAGTAGCTATCATATTTTTTTTTTTGAGGAGGAAATTTTTTTTTAAATACAAAAAAAACACCAAATAAATGCAAACACTCCTATTTTGATCATTCTGTTCCACATATATAATTCACAATATCATCACATAGTTGCATATGCTATCATATTTTAAAATGTAATTCACAACACAAGTTACCTGAATGCTTTTTACAATCATTTTAGATTAAGAGTCCATCAAACTATAATAGTTGTAGCTAATTTTCTATTACAGTTTTGCCAGTCACCCAACAAAATACTAACTCCAGCCCTCAACCTTTCCACTCATTCAGCGGTTTCCATTAATAACCACATAGGCAAAGGTTGTAACACTTGTATAATCAAGATGTTGTCATTCTCCCATCTGTGTAACAAAATTCCATTACTATACATAATGTCCCCAGAAGTTGTTTTACTTTTAAAACAAGACTTTTAGAAGTAGTATTTATTCAACTAGAGCTGTCCTGTCCAAATATGGTAGGCACTAGCCACTGTTCCTATTTAAATTTCAATTGATTAAAAATTTAGTCTTATTTAAACTAAAAGTTCAGTTTCTCGTTTACACTACTCTTATTTTAACGTTAGCAGCTATCAGGTTGGCCAGGGCAGATATAAAATATTCCCATGATTGTAGAAAGTTCTGTTGGACAGTGCTGATTTAGATCCTTACCTATTCTCTTTCTGAAGATGGACCAGACAGTTCTCATTATGTTAATTTAAACAACATAGTGTCATAGGACATTTCTATTTTCAATTTTTAATTAGCATTTAAAAATAGAACAACTCAGTCTTACAACATTGTATTATCTATGTTTTATTTATTCCTGTTTGGGTTTGTTTTATCTTGTTTCATTTTTTGTCATGCTGCTGTCTGATGAACAACCACGTGTAGTTGGTACTTTGTTGTTTTTTGGTTACTATAAAGAAACATTGGCATGGTCTTAAGTATTTGCTGACTCAAAACCCTAATAAATATTACTAATGAATTTCTTTATACTATAAATGCTGATTCAAATAGCCATCTCACTAGAATACAAGATCCATGGACACAGAGACTTTTGTCTGTTCTGTTCTCTAATGCAAACCAAGGACCATACTAGGGGCTTAATAATCATTTTATGAATAAATGAATGGGAAAAAAGGGAGTATGGAGGGACAGAGAAGGGGAGAAGGGAAGAATCCATTTTTAGCTTAATTGTTGTGCACTCTTCAATTATTAACAGTATTGTTATGGTTTTGTTTTTGTTAAGGACTTCTTTATTCAAGATATTAATGCAGGCTTAAAAGATGAAACAGAAATACCTGAGCAGTTAGTAAGTACATTGACTTAATATTTCATTTTAAGGGGTATTTATGGGCTATCTCCATATTGTAAATAAGCTGTGTTCCAATTTTTCTTTGGAATAAATCAGTTTTGAATTTAGAATGCATTCTGCTATAGAATCAGTGTTCGTAATGATGGTTAGTTTCCACACTAGCTCATGCCTCCATAGCAAAGCTACAGTATGGCTCTGAGACCTCATTTGGTTCTTGGGTACTTATGAACCTAGAGTTGGTTTTGACCCTGAGAAGGTTAGGGCAATTGGAATAACATGACAGAGACTGAGTCGAGGATTAGGAGTTGGGCAGTTCCTATAGCAGCTTAAGGAAAAGGCTGCAGCAGGAAATTAAGTTACCATGTGAAATATACTGTTGGGGAGCCTGGTAGCACTGACTGACATACATATACAATATATATATTGTATGTGTATATATATATATATATTCATATATAGAGTAGTCATAAATCAATAAGATGTATATAGAGAAAAAGCATTTTTTGGCTATATACTATTTGTTTTTGTATATAGGTTCCAATTTCTTCTCTATCTGAAGAACAGTTGGAAAACTTAATTACAAAATTAAGAAAAGCAAGTGAAGGTAAGTCTTCCTAAAGTTGCAAAATAAATTATTTAAGAGTCATTACGTGGTATATAAGTTGACATCAATCTGGTTCGGAGTTCTGTGGTCTCATTTTTGGTTGCTTAAATTATTGTGCTTATATTTGGCACAGGCTTGAACTCAACACTTAAAAATCAAATCATGTCACATCCAGCATTGTATGATGCCCTTCATGACCCTAAAAATGGTGATTCTGTAACCAAGCACCTGAAACAACAGGTATGTTTAGGCATTGGTAGCTCTACTAATGGCCTTTTTAAATTTTTAATTTTTTACTTAACAAAGAGAATTTAATATAAAGAATTATTAATGAGGGTGGGCCACCGTGGCTCAGCAGGCAGAGTTCTCACCTGCCATGCCGGGAGACCCAGGTTTAATTCCCAATGCCCGCCCATGCCAAAAAAAGAATTGTTAATGAGGTATTAGAGAACTGGAAAGACAAACGGAATACTGAAGTATCACAGAGATGGTAAATGTAGGAAGCACTGCCATCTTTTGGGCTAGAAGAACAAGGAGAAGAGCTTGGGATTATTAAAGCATGGGATCTATCAATGACCTTTTTTAATTTGTAAAAAGCTAAAATTCTGGGTTTTTCATAAATATAGTTGTCTATGAAATTTTTTTAGATTAGTTTATCTTTTAGAGTATAAAACCTTTTTTATTTCAAATATGTATACTACTTTTGGTATGGCTATGTTTCTGGATACTGTTAAACAAGTGTTAAATATTTAAAATGGGGGGAGGGGGATTTATTTTAAAGCCAAACAGAAATTATCAATGTGAACATACTGCCATAACTTGTAAATTTAGAAATTACCTTGCTCTTTTTTCACCCTTTGAGTCAAATGAGTTTCCTCTAGTATATAAAATAATCTCATGGAGTTTGCAGGCTTCTATTTTAGGTAACATTGAAAAATTAAAGTTACTTGGTCCAAGAAGATGCTATGTTGAGTTTGGAGCAGGAAAGGGAAAATTATCTCATTGGGTTGATATTGCCTTAAAAGATGCTGAAAAGGTTCACTTCATCCTAGTAGAAAAGGTGACCACAAGGTTCAAGGTAAGTGAAACCATTAGAGTATATTAATAACAAAATTAATGTTTGTATTTTTCTTATTCTTTTAAAAAATGGCATGAAGAAACATGTCTCTTAAAGCAAATAGAAAGAAAATGAGTTTTTTGTGTAGTTGATAGTAACTTTTTGTTATTTCTAATTGATGACTTAAATGAAAGTGAATTTTTTAATATAAATTTGATAGCCCATTGATGTGAGTTCTTAAAATTATTTGCAAAGACAGGAAAGTATGTGGAAAAAGGTTAGGAATTCAAAGTCTTGGGTCTTAATCCTGCCTCCACCATTTACTAGCCATTTATTTGGTGAATATTTATTGGGCCGGGCACCATGATAGATCTTGAGTATTAAAATCAAATAAGACAGTGATTCAGTGGTAGAATGCTCACCTTTCATGCGGGAAACCTGGGTTCGATTCCAGGACCATGCACCCCCGAAGAAAAAAAATCAAACAAGACAAGGTCCATGTGCTCTAATAGTTGGGTTTAGAAACGAGAGCGAGACATAAATAAATGGTTGTAGCAAAGTATTAAAGGCACCATAACAAAATTCTGCACAGAGTACAGTGAATGAGGACAAAGTGAAAAGTTTTACTGCACAGCAGGCAGGGATGGATAATAACTATAAAGAAAAGTTGATGCTTGAGCTAAAGGTGAAAGATGAGTTAGCATTTGCTAGATAGAAGGGTTTGAGAAACATTCTGGGAAGCAAGAATCAAGAACAATGTAGCCAAATTCCTGAAACAACAGGGAAACGGTGATGGGAGCACATAATGGGGTTCAGCAGTAATGAGGCTGGTGAGGAGGACTAAACTTCAGAAAGTCTTATAATTTATGCTAAGGAAGGAGTTTGATTTTATACTCCTAGGTGCTGAGGATACCATGGAAATAGGATTTAGTTGCTGCCTTCAAGGAGTTTACATCTATTGGGGCAGTCTTATAAGGATTTTGATTCAGTTTGCTGCTTGTATTATGATAGTAGTAAGCACCAGATGCTATGGGAGCACAAAAATAGAGCACCAATCTTAGTCTAGTGTGGATCAGGGAAGGTTTCCCAGAGAAGTAATGGCTAAGGAGAGATTGAAAGGACATATAGAGTTAGTTAAGTGAAAGGGAGTTTTTAAAAGCTTATCCTAGCAGCACTATTAATGTTATATCATAAGGGTCTGAGATTTTAAGTAGGGAGATAATAAAATTATTATCTAATAATACAAGTAAGAATTAGGCTAGAACTAAGGCTATTGCAGAAGAATGAAGAAGAGAAGAAGAGTTTGGGAAATGTTAAAATGTTGGAAGCCACAAGACTTAAATTTATTAGTCACTGAGTGTGAGTGAGGAGTAATTTCTGATGACACTATGGTTGGAGTAATTAAGTGATTCTTTTCCCTGTGATAAGGAATATAGGAGGCAGAGGACAAAGCATAGGTTTTGGAGGAAGAAATTATGAGTTTGGTTCTGGATATGCCAAGTTTGACATTCAAGTAGAGCTCCCTAGCTGACAAGTGTGAATATGTTTCTGATGCTCATCAGAGAGTTTGGGCCACAAATATAGATTGGCAAGTCATGGGCACATGAGTATAGATTGGAATGGTTGGAATCTTTCAGGGAGAAATAGGAAGAGGAGAAAGCCAAAAATAGTATGCTGGGGGGCTGACAAAGAAAAGGGAGCTGGCAGATAATCATAGGTAAGTCACTCAACATCTAGTTAACCTCAGTTCCTTTGCCAGTGAATTGAGAATTTTTAGAAGTAAATGAAATAATGTATACATAACAATTTCCAAACCTTTTAAAAATGAGTGATATTAAGATTTTGGAATTTTCACCAAAGAATATACAATCCTAAATTTTTAAATTCATGATTCTATTTTTTAATACTATAAAATGAGATGAAAACTTTATTTGCTTTGAACTTTGTAACAAATGGTAATCTCTTCATTTGCAGAAGCTTTTTTTTTACATGGTAAAAAGCCTTTGTTATAAAAATGTTCTGTTTATGCAGGTGGAGGGTAAACACAGAAAGAAAAATTCAGTGTTTGAAAGACTTCAAATTGATATTCAACACTTGTGTTTGAGTAAGTTTCAAACTCTAAAAGTTGCTTAGAAATCCAATCATGCACACAGTGCCTCAAGGAAAACAAAGTATGCTTCATCTGTTAATGTAGAATGTTACATGTAACATTTAACCAAAGGAAAACTGAATTAGGATGCGTTTAAAAGTTTTGATAATATAAATTTGTATTATTGATTCTTTGTCTTGTTTAAATGCTTATAGCCTGCTGCCTATAATTAACATAATTTTACCTAAAAAACTAAGATAGTTCTGTCTATTCTAGTGTGTAAAAGACAATTCCTAGAATTCTAATTTATAAGAAAATACGTTATCCTTATAGAACTCACATTCCATGCATGCATCATGCACACACCCCTTAATCGTAGTCTTTCCTACCCTTTCTACATTTTTTCTGATTTTTCATATTATTTAAATGAAAATAATATAAATATATCCCTTCAGCGTTTTCTACCCACTATTTTTTTTTCATTAGAGAAGTAGTGGGTTTAAAGAACAGTCACATATAAGATACAGGATTCCCATATACCACCCTGTTACTAACACTTTGCATTGGTATGGTACATTTGTTACTATTGATGAAAGCTCATTTTTATAATTGTACTGTTAACTATAGTCCATGGTTTAACTTAGGGTTCACCGTATTATGCACTTCCAAAGATTTTTTTAATTAATTTTTTATTCTACTAGCATATATACAATCTAACATTTCCCCTTTTAGCCACATTCAGATATATATTGCAGGATTGTTCATTGCACTCACAGTATTGTACTACCATCACCACCCTCCATTACCAAAACATTTCCATTGTTCCAAATAGGAACTCTGTACATTTTTAGACTTACCTTTCCATTCCTATCCCCACCCTGTTCCCTGGTAATGTATAATCTAGATTCTGACTCTGTGAGTTTGCTTCTTCTAATTATTTCATATCAATGGACCATACAATATTTGTCCTTTTGTGTCTGGCTTATTTCACTCAACATGATGTCTT
This sequence comes from Myrmecophaga tridactyla, assembly GCA_004026745.1. NCBI lineage: Eukaryota > Metazoa > Chordata > Mammalia > Pilosa > Myrmecophagidae > Myrmecophaga > Myrmecophaga tridactyla. The sequence goes on along the minus strand of PVIY010001670.1, from coordinate 64,954 downwards.
CAGGCTTATACATGTAGTCAGATGTATCAGAATATCATCCCTTTTTAATGTTGAATAATATTCCAGTGAGTATATACCACATTTTGTTTATCCATTCATCAGTTGATGGACACATGCGTTGCTTCTGTCTTTTTGCAATTGTGAATAATGCTGCTATAAACATCAGTGTACAAATATCTGTTTGAGTCTCTGCTTTCAGCTGTGGGGTGTATACTAGTAGTGGGATTGCCAGGTCATATGGTAGTTTTATACCTAACTTTTTGAGGAACCGCCAAACTGCATTCCACAGTGGCTGCACCATTTTACATTGCCATCATCAATGAATGGTATTCTTACTTTGCCACATCCTCTCCAACACTTGCAGTTTTCCGTTCTTTTTTTTTTCAATAGTAGCCATTCTAATGGATGTGAAATGGTATTATTGTGGTTTTGATTTGCATTTCCCTGATGGCTTATGATGTTGAGCATCTTTTCATGTGCTTTTTGGCATTTGTATATCTTCTTTGAAGAGATGTCTATTCAATTCTTTTGCCCTTTTTAAAATTGAGTTGTTTGCCTTTTTGTTGTTAAGTTGAAAGATTTCTGTATATATTCTGGATATTAAACCTTTATTGGATATGTGGTTTCCAAATATTTTCTCCTATTGTGTAGGTTGTCATTTTACTTTGATGATAAAACCCTTTGAGGCACAGAACTTTTTTATTTTGATAAGGTCCCATTTATCTATTTTTTATTCTGTTGCTTGTGCTTTGGGTATAAGTCTAAGAAACCATTGCCTAACCCAAGGTCCTGAAGATGCTTCCCTACATTTTCTTCTAGGAGTTTGTTAGTTCCAGCTCTTATTTTAGGTCTTTGATCCATTTTGAGTTGGTTTTTGTATAAGGTGAGATGGTAGGGGTCTTCCTCCTTTTTTTGCAAATGGAGAACCAGTTTTCCCAGCACCATTGTTAAGGAACCCTATTTTCCCATTAAGTGGTCTTTCCCCCTTGTCAAAACTCAGTTGGCCATAAATACGAGGACTGACTTCTGAGATCTCAGTTCGATTCCACTGGTGTATGTATCTGTCTGTGGGCCAGTGTGATGCTATTTTGGTTGCTCTACCTTTGTAATGAGTTGTAAGATTGGGAAGTGTGAGTATACCAACTTCATTCTTCTTTTCCTAAATGACTTTGCTATTTGGGACCCCGTATCCTTCCATATAAATTTGATGATTGTCTTTTCCAGTTTGAAAAGAAAGTTGTTAGAATTTTTTATTGGGATTGCATTGAATTTGTAAATCACTTTGGGTAGGATTGACATCTTAACAGTATTTAGTCTTTCAGTCCATGAACACAGAATGTCCTTCCATTTATTTAAGTCTTTAATGTCTTTTAACAGTGTTTTGTAGCTTTCTGGGTACGAGTTCTTTACATCCTTGGTTACATTTATTCCTAGATATTTCATTCTTTTAGTTGCTCTTGTACATGGAATTTTTTTTTCCTGATTTGTTCTTCTGAATGTTCACTGTTTTTATACTAAAACATTACTGATTTTGGGGTGTGGATATTCTGCCCTACCACTTTGCTGAATTCTTGTGTTAGCTCTAGGAGCTTCGTTATGAATTTTTCGGGATTTTCTGTGTATAGGATCATGTCCTCTTCAAATAATGAAAGTTTTACTTCTTTCTTTCTAATTTGAATACCATTATTTCTTATTTTTCCCTAATTACTCTGACAAGAACTTCCAGTACAGTGTTGAAAAATAGTGGTGACAGTGGACATCTTTGTCTTGTTCCTGATCTTAGAGGAAAGCTTTCAGTCTCTCACCATTAGTAGAATATTAGCTGTACATTTTTCATATATACCCATATACCCTTTATCATGATGAGGAAATTTCTTTGTAGTTCTGTTTTTCTAAGTGTGTTTTTTTTTTTTTTTCAAGAAAAGATGCTAGATTTTGTCAGATACCTTTTCTGCATTAAGATGGTCATGGTTCCCCCCCCTTCATTCTGTTAATGTGGTGTTTAATGGTAATTGATTTTCTTATATTTTCTTATGTGACTCCTTTAATGTACTAATGCATTCCATTTGCTGGTATTTTGTTGAGGATTTTTGCATCTAAATTCATAAGAGATATTGATCTGTAATTTTCTTTTTCTTTTTTAACTTTTTAAATTGTGTAATAACGTGTATACAAAGCAAAGAAAGAAAAAAGCAATAGTTTTCAAAGCACTCTTCAACAAGTAATTATGGGACAGATCCCAGAGTTTGTCATGGGCTACCATACCATCCTCTCAGATTTTTCCTTCTAGCTGCTCCAGAATTATAATTTCTTTTCTTTGATATCTTCATCTGGCTGTGAAATGAGGGTGATATTGGCCTTCTAGATTGAATTAGAGAGTTTTCCCTCCTCTTCAGGTTTTTGGGAGAGTTTGAGCAGAATTGGAGTTAAGTCTTCTTGGAATGTTTGTTAGAATTCCTCTATGAAGCATCTGGTCCTAGGCTTTTCTTTCCTGGGAGGTTTCTGATGGTTGATGCACTCTACTATGAATTGGTTTGTTGAGTTCTTTTTCTCTTCTTGAGTCAGTGTAGGTAGTTTGTTTCTAAGAATTTGTCCATTTCATCTAGGTTATCTAATTTACTGGTGTACAGTGGTTCATAGTATCCTTTAATAGTCCTTTTTATTTCAGCAGTGTAGTAATGTCCCCTTTTTCATTTCTGATTTTTGTTAATTGTATCCTCTCCCTCACTAAAGGTTTGTAATCTTATTGATCTTTTCAAAGAACCAACTTTTGGTTTTGTTGATTTTATTGGTTACTTTTGTTCTCTGTTTCATTTACTTCCACTCTTTTCTTTGCTATTTCCTTCCTTCGGCTCACTTTGGGTTTAGTTTGCTCTTCTTTTTCCAGTTTTGAAGTTAGGTCTGATTTGAAGTCTTTCTTCTTTTTTAATGTAAGAATTTAGAGTTATAAATTTCCTTCTCAGCAGTGGCTTTGCTGTATTCCATAAGTTTTGGTATGTTATATTTTCATTTTCATTCACCTTAAGATATTTCCTAATTTCCCCTTTAAACGACTGGTTGTTTAAGAGTATGTTATTTAACTTTCACATATTTGTGAATTTTCCCTTTTTCCCTTTGTTACTGTTTTCTCACTTCATTCCATTGTGGTGAGAAAAGATACATGGTATGATTCAGTATTTTTTAATTTACTGAGACTTGTTTTGTGACCTAAGATATGATCTATCCCAGAGAATTATCCATGTGCACAGAAAAAGAATGTGTATTCTGTTCCTGTTGGGTGAAGTGCTCTATACATGTGTTAGTCTAGCTGGTTTAGAGTATCATTCAAGTCTTGTAATTCCTTATTAATCATCTTACTAGATTAATCATCTTACTCCTTGTAATTCCTTATTAATCATCTCCCTTCAAATCTGTCAATATCTGCTTCATATATTTGGTTTCTGCTGTTAGGTGCATATATATTTATAATTGTTATATCTTCTTGTTGATTTGTCCCCTTTATCAGTATATAATGACCATCTTTATCCCTCATAACTGTTTTTTAAAGTCTCTGTTTTATCAGATATTAGTGTAGCTACCCCAGGTCTCTTTTGGTTAACCGCTGTATGGTATCCTTTTTTTCCATCCTTCACTTTCAGCCTACTTGTGTCTTTGAATTTAAGGGGGATCATGTTTTTTTTTATCCATTCTATCAGTCTCTGGCCTTTGACTAAAGAGATTAATTCATTTACAATTAAAGTCACTACTGTTAATTAGGATTTCTTCTGCCCTGTTGCATTTATCCTTTTAAATTTTATACCTTCTTTATTTTTCAATTCTTTCATTAATGCCTACTTTTATTAATTTGATTTTTTGGGTTGTATCATAGTGAATATCTTATATTTTACTTGTGGTTACTATAGAATTAAAATTTAACATCCTAAATATATAACAATCATATTTCATTTGATGCCAGTTTGACTTCATTAGCATGCAATATACTTTTCCTGTGCCTCTCTTTCCCCTACCTTATTTTGGTACTTGTTACCACTTATATCTTTCTATAGTGTATGTCCAAAACCATAAATTTATCATTACTTTTTATGCATTTGCATTCTAGCACCTGTAGGGAATAAAAAGTGGAGTTACATATCAAGCAATGCAATATAATAATGCTGGCATTTATAATGAACCAAATGGGTACCTTTATTGGAGGTTTTTATTTCTTTATGCCACTTTGAACCACTGCCTTGTGTCCTTTCCAGTCAGTCTGTAGAACTCCCTTTAGTATTGCTTGTAAGGCAAATCAAGTGGTAATGAACCACCTCAGCTTTTGTTTATCTGGGAATGTCTTAGCATCTCATCATTAAAAAAAATATTTTTATTAATAAATCTTAAGATACAAACATTCCGTACATGGTTACTGTCATCATTTTTTAAAGAAAGTCTTGCTAGATATAAAATTCTTGGTTGGCAGTTGTTTTCTTTCAGCACTTTAAGTATCTCAACCCACTGCCTTCTTGCCTCCATGGTTTCTGATGAGAAATCAGCACTCAGTATAATTGGGACTCCCTTGTATATAACATGTTGGTTTTCTCTTACGCTTTCAGAACTTTCTCCTGGTCCTCTGCTTTCATCAGTGTGATCAGTGCATGATGGGGTATATTTTTCTTCATGTTTATAGTGTTTGGTGTTCTCTGTGCTTCTTGGATGTGCAAAACCTGAGCGATCCCAGGACTCTCAGCTTTCTGGGGCATTACCTTGTCATTCTTTCTTTGATAGTTTTCTTTCCCCCGTTTTTTTATATCCCTTTATGTAAGAATGCTTTATTTTAGTTATTAGAACTCTTGGAATTGTTTTTCTTGGCTTCCCTATTTTCTAACTGTTGGTCTTTGTACACTTTCTAAGATTTCCTCAAGTTACTTTCTTCTATCATCATTTTAATTTTCAGGATCTTTTCCCCTTAATTTATAGTATGGTACCATGTTCTTTTTTCATAATTGTAATATCTTATCTCTTTGAGGATATTTGTTTTTATTTATTTATTTTTTTATTTTTCTTTGAGGATATTAATGATACCCTTTGAAATAATTTTTCTGTCTTCATAATCTCTATTTTCACCGAGTTAATCTTTTCTATTTGTTTTGGTCTGTCTCTTTCAAGTTAGAGGCTATCCCCAAACATCTAGTACTCCTTGGTGGTCTGTGACTAGTTAAAAATTGAGGGAATAAAAATTCTTAAAGTACCTAGGTGGGCTTGTTGACTTAGCTTCAGTCTAGGGTGATTTGCCTAATGTAATTTTTTCCTCTTGGGCTGGTCAGATTCCTCAAAGATGATTCTTGTGATCACCTATCTGTACTATAAAGGTCTGGCTACAAACATCCTAGGACCAAATGGGAAATAAGAGTGAGGAATCATCAGTAGGCATATTCATTCAGTCCTCCTCTTTTACCACACTTCAACTCCCAATTGTTTATTACCCCTCAGTCTAGAGGTCCCCTGTTTTACCTTCTCCAGGGAGTGAGTTCACCTCTAGGCTTCCACCAAGTGGGAAAGAGGTAGTCACCTGGCTTAAGGTCAGGATCTAGTTACTTCTTAAACAGACTTTCCCCCAATACTCTCTATTACCAGCTACACCAGTTACGCTTCCAACGTATACAATGACCTCAATACTTAGTCCTTTTAGAGATTCATGAATAAATTGGGTCAGTGCTCAGCCATTCCCACTTTTGTCTCCTATCCTCTTCTTCCAGACTTGTGAGTTTATACCTTTTAAAAAATCCTTTTACTCTTATTTTGGTGGAGTTTTAGGAGGCAGCAAACTAGATGCTTATGTTCAGTCTTCCATCTTTGCCCCAAATATCATCTACCCCACTTTCCAAGCCCAAAGAAATAAAAAAAGAAGAGATGTTGTAATATTTCAAGCATAAAAAAGGGGGTTTTTAGATATTTTTTTCCCTTTATTTCAGACAAGATTCCTGTGCTAATAGAAGAAAAACTACCTGTGGTAGGAATCGGAAAGCATCTGTGTGGTGTGGCAACAGGTATGTAAACATAATAATATTGTCTAGACTGCACTTTCATTTTTAGCTTAACATGGCCCCAACCATTTAAATAGCCTCTTTGAATAGTTTAGATCACTTATTTTTATAACTTATTAACTTTCCATAGTAGCACTACGGAAATATCACTTATAGAGCTTTCCTATTTATCTGATCATTTGGGCCATTTGACAGGATGGTTTGAGTTTTGCATGTAAGTACTGTCCATACAGGATATTAAAGTTCTTTGGGTTATATTTCAAACAAAAAAGGAAATGAATTATTTATGAAACATGTATGATTCCACCCCAAAAGCTACTCACTTTTTAGAGGGGTTGCTTACTAGGGATTCAGAACCCTTTCCAACTAGAAGATTGTTATGTATCAGGATTCTGGGGTGTTTGCAAGGGAAAAAAAAAAGAGAAATATTAGGCAAAAGATCTAAGATCATTGGTCTTAGCACTCCTCTCCATCAGATCTAGCATGACAAAGTGGAAAGACCATGACTTTGGAATCAGATAGTCTAGGTTCACCTCTGCTGTGTAACCTTGGCAAATTACTTTCCTGAGCTTTGGTTACCTCATCTGTAAAATGGAGATTATGATATATAATTTTCCAGGTTACATGTAAAGTATCTGGTACATATTAGTGCTCATAAATATTAACTGTTAGTACATCTTCTTCCTAGCTCTTGCTAGTTTCATCATCTACTCATATGGGGAGCTTAGAACTTCCATAAGCCATGATTCAAGTCAGCTACAAATGGCTTTGAGTTCCATATATCTATGTTGTCCTTGATCGTTTTTTTGACTACTTTCATGTACCTTATCTCATTCAACCCGCATAAAAACCTACTGAAGTAAACCAGTTTCATCATGGGTGGGAGAAAAGCACACTCTTTCACTCTTAGTTTTCTTAACTGCCATCAAATCTCTCTCCTACTCATCTAATCCAAGTTTCTCAAAAGTGTAATTTACAATGGCCAAGTCTGTTTCTTGCCACATACTTCCCCCCCTTCATTCATTCTATCTGAATCCCACTTTCCTCACGCTATCATTATCCTGCTGAACATACCTGCTGCAATTGCTTACTCTTATTTAAATTTTGTTTCCTTCCCTTTTAGCATGACACTCTTCTTTCCTGTTCTCTAGCACATCTATACCATTATTTCTCTGTTTTTTAATGGACTTCTTCCATCACCTTTGCTTTACATATTAATATTCAGATCTATCTGCTACACACCTGATGTGTCTTTCTTTTTAAAACTTTTCAAGTATTTCCAGTCACCTACTGGATAAAGTCCTTGCTCTTTAACATGTCATAGTAGTTTCAGTAATCTGTCCTTTGCCTTCCTCTCTTTGCCAATCCCCACCTCCAAATTTCCAATTCAGCAGCATCATACCCTTTTTGTTTTTCCATACACCATACTGTTTGCACTATACCTGAAATTCTACTTCCAACCCCCACCCAAACAAAAATAACTTCATTCTTTTAATCATCTTTCTGGTTATTCACATTGCTGAAAATCATTTACTTAAGCCAAATATAAATAAAATAAGGGCTACAAATATTTTGTTAGAAAATAATAGCATTTGAAATGATAGATTAGCTATTGATTTATCTATACAGTAGGTTCCCAAAATGTTTGTTGGCTTGCATTTATATATTAATTTGCTAGTGAAATATCAAATCATTTAATACTTACTTATGACATCTTAGAGTAGTAAAAATTTTAAATTTATATGCTTTTGATTAAACAAAGTGGCAATTCCAATTTCCAAAATTGTTCCAATATTGTCAATAATATGGAAGTCTTCAGTGAGAAGACTTAATTGTGTTTGCAGATCTTGCACTACGATGTTTGGTTGAAACCTATGCTGCCAGTTGTGAAGAAAGGAATGAAGAACCTTTAGCCAAGCGCATAAAGAATGATGAAATTAACACTTTGACCAAGGAAGGAAATGAAAAACATGTTCCAGAGAAGTGGACCCCTGTGGCTGGCATTGTTATTGCACTCTGTTGTCACCACAGGTGTGAATGGAGACATTATGTGGGCAAAGAATATTTCAGGGGTCTAGGCCTTGGAGCAGTGGAATTCCACTATTTCCAGCGAATGAGTAGTTGGGCAACCTGTGGAATGAGGAAGACATCTGTGGAAGCTTCAAATATGACCACAAAGAAGAAAAATCAGAATGATGATGGTGAGGAGCATGATGCTAGTGTATACAGGATCACAGATAACAGTGCTGAGGGTTTGCCTGGGTAGGTGATTAATTTTTTAATGTACAACACTAAGGTGGAAGTAATCATATTATTGCCGTATCTTTTCTTTAGATGATTATCATAAAAATATATTAATGAAAATATATTATACAATCTAAATTTAACTTAAGTTAAAATACATACATTCTTATTGTGGTCATAAATAAAATATGTCTTAGGAGCATGGAAAGTAATACCTATTATATTGTCGATTATTTAGCAGCTTCTCAGTTGAGTGACAAAATGATTTCTTATGAGCTTCTACAAATTTTAACATTACTTTGTGTTTGTTTATTTGACTTAGGTTTCTTACTGCTGAAGAAAAGAAGAAAATAGGGCACCTTTGTAAATTGCTGATTGACCAAGGCCGAATCCAGTATTTACAGCAGAAGGGATTCAGTTCTGCTTTACAGTACTATACAGACCCTCTGGTATCTTTGGAAAATGTATTGTTAACAGCTTTACCAAATCATTCTTCATTAACAGAAACAACTGCTTAATGGAGAAGAAATTTTGAGCAACTGTCTTCCACCAAAAAAACTACATTTTAAATTGTATTTTTTATATTCATGAAAATATAATTTAAATAGCAGATAATACGAACTTTTTAAAAATTTTGTAGCCTCATTAGACTTTGGAAATAGCTTTGTTTTTTACTTCAGAAGTCCAAACCTTAGAGAATTCACCAAATTCTCAAAGTAATCCTCTTCAGCAGGGAGTCTTGAATTATATTATCCATCAGGATTTATAGAAATTGGTAAAGTAGGCGAAGAGTTGACTTGGTTATCTGAAACACACATAACATGTCAACACATAACTTGCACATTATTTTTCTATTTGCATTAATTTGGGAAATTTATTTGCCTTTGGTTTTCGTTAATATTTTGTTAATTTCTGAAGTACAAGATGTAGTGATCCAAGTGTCAGTTTGTAATGTAGGCCAATCTGAGAATTTGGCATATGTAAGGATTTCCTTCCCATGCAGATCTGGAAAGGATAATCAATGGCAATTTTTTCAAATGCAAACAAATTCAAAGATGTTCACAATCAATTAATGAAATCACCCTCAAATTTTCAGAGACGTACCTATGTTTATATGTTATCAGAATTTGTCCAGAATGAAGAGATGTCTTCAAGAAAAAAACCATTTCACATCATGTTTTGTTGGATAATTATCTGGTTAGACCTTCCAGTGAACCAGATATTTATAAGCATAATTCACAAATTAAATTTGAAATTTGCAACTAACTTCTGAAGTTACTTAGGTATAACAGATCTTTTAACAGGCAGGGTTTACACATACAAGTACAACTATAAGTTTGTTCTTTCCTGTTCAGTGAAAAAATCTGGAAATTAGAAAATGGAAACAAAAACCTTCTCATATTTAGGCCTTATTTAACTTTATGGCTAGTATCTATGCACAAATATTATGCCTAAATATATGGTAGAACTGTTATTTCTCCGCATCTTATTCTTAATTAGTTTTTGCCTTTATTTTTAAAAATTATATTTACTTAATTATAAATGTATTTCCCAAGACAGGGATTCAGAATTACTAATTTTAGAGATTATATTATTATTCTTAGATAACAATTTTTATCATTCAGGTCTATGACTGAATTGTAAATGAGAAACCTAGCCCATTTTTAATTCCTGATCTTTTTACTTTATTTTAATCTCATATGTCTTGTCAGACTGCCTACGTTCAAATACCAACCCTTCTACCTCTTTGCTGTCTAACCTTGGGCAAGCTACTTAATCTCTCTCTGCCTCAATTTCCTTTTCTTAAAATGGAAATGATAATGATGATAACACCTACCTTACAAAGTTGTTGTGAGTATCAAGTTAGAAAACATATGTAACATGCTAGAACAGATCTGAGCACAGAGTAGGTACTCAATAAATATTGTTATTATTAGTAGTATTTCATGGATCTATTTTTAATAACATAATAGGCAGACTTCCATATTATTATCTCTGGGTTTAAGTTGTTTCCTTTTCCCTCTTGTATTAGTTTATGTCAAATATTATTAAAGTAAGTTAGTTTGGTTATGTTTTAAGTTAGTTACTCCTGCCCCCCAATCAAGAGAACATGAAGATAATCCATCATTCATTCACCTGATTTTATTGTATTAGGCAATGTTGATTTGCATCATACAGTTTACTTTGCATCATTCGATAATTTATGCACACAAATAAAAGGTATTCTACAAAAGGCATAATCTCAGTTATGTTTTATAAAACACATACGTGCACACAGAAGAATCATCATACTGATGTAGTGCAGTGGACCCTTAAGCCTGAAGCTATGTCTCTGACAATGGTATGAAATATGTTATGAGAAGATAAGCTTGCCCTTCAACATACCAACCTTATGTCAAGATGTTTTCCCCAACTGTTTTTATTTCCCTTAACCCATAAAGTAACTATGTCCTTTTGTGAATTTTAAACTAATCTACACAATTAACTCTTCCTTCATGACTCAGAGTTATATCAAATTCATTATATTAAAACTGGAACTCATCTTCTGCTTACACTAGCAGATTCTGCCCCAGTGAGCCAGCTGTTGTATTTCAATTCCCCATCTCAGCACAACCATCTATCCGATTGCTCTAATCAAAAACTGAGATTCGTCCTGGACTCCTTTCTCTCAGCTTCAGTCAGTCATCAATTCTGTCTCCTATTTGTTTTGTATATATCCTTGACTTTCCAATATTAGGCCCTAAACTATAAAGTACCATTTTAGGCCCCCAATCTGTCTCTCATGCTATTATTTCTCTTGCCTTGCTAATCACCAACTTCTAAACAATGCAATTGGAATCTCTGATAACTTAAAATTAAGCCACTTTTTATTTTTTATTTTACTTTTATTTTTTTGCAAAGGCAAACGTCAGAGACTCTGGTTGAAATATATATAAAAGCGTCACATTTCAAATATTGGTTAAAAGTCCATGTACTCTACACTTTATCACTCAGAGGTAAAATGGTTTTTACTGTTTGTGAATTGTAGAAAAATGGAAGTAGCAGAAAGCGTAGTGTTCATGAGAGTAAGTTGACACGACGAACTGGTAGAATGAGGTAGTGAAGCTTTAAGGATCCTATGTTCTTTAGCTTCTTGGTTACTCTTCAAGTGTTTGACCAAATAATTAATTTCCGCTTTGAATATCTATAAATTTTCTCTCTAAGCCCATATTAGAACTGTGAACTGATTCGAATTTCACTTTTTTCCTTTTACAATATTGGCCAGAGACCAGAATTGCACAGAAAAGGCAAGATGAAATGAGAAATCCATGAGGGAAATAACAGAAAAACAGAAGTTAATTAAGTGCACAGTCTTCTACCAAAAAAGAATATTTAACCCATATTGTATATAAACCTCATACCTGCTCTTCTCCGTGACTCCTGTATGTATGTGTGCATAAATTGAAGGCCAAATAATTCCCGTTCCTCCTCTTCATCTTCGCTTTCACTGGGAGGAAGTGTTACTTCCAATTTCAGTGGGTTGTCTCTGAAGTTGACAAACCTAATAGTTCACAAAAAAAAAAACCAGTACTTTTATGGGTGCCGTAGAAGGGCACATTTATTTCCCTGGAGAAAAATGATAATTCACTAAATTATTTTTTTAACTGGTTACAATAACTGACCATCTTAAGAATTCTTAAGTTTCTTTCCTAGGAGAAAAAACATTAGCTTGAGACAACTTACTTTCAAATCTTATAAAAGCAACCCTTAGTCCATAGTATATATATTTGATATGCAGTTTAACTTCTAAAAGCAATTTTAATGCATCTTAACTATACAATAGTATGAACTTAAAGTTGCAATTTTTTTGGAAAAATGACAATTCTTTATTATTTCAAAGATGTTTTAAATATTTAAATTTACATTGATTTTAAGGGTATAAAAGGACAAACTGCCGAATGCAAATAACTTTTGGAAGAAAAAATACTGTATAAGTTCAATGACTTACAGAATTTCAGGAGGGAAAAAAAAGGGCCATTTCTTTAAGGCAAAAGACATGAAAGAGAAATAACAATATCTTTCAATTGCACGGCGAATCAATTCCAGGCTATTTTCTTGCATTAATATTTGCATTTTAAGCAAAGCCATTACTTTCATTCAAACCACATCAACTTTAAGCTTCCCAGATAGGCCAGAAATTACCAACTCTTCCATTTTAATTAAAGCCTTTGCCCCCAGCTGCTGGGCCCGGGAGCAGGGGCAGACCTGTGTAAAGTTGCATTTTTATAGACTATTTTGAATCTGAATTATTGTAACTTAACCACCTACTTTAGTGCTCAGTAATGCTGAATAAGTGAGTGAATGAATGATTTCATTATGGAAGTTGTGGGTTTGGGTGTGAATTCTGATGCCACGTCAGGAAAAAATGGAATGAAAACACTTGAAGGCATTCTGGTGGTAATTAACTTAGTAAAAAATTATATCTTCCCTGTATCTCAAGTAATTGCCTGTGCCCATTTATAGTTATTCAGAAGGGAAATGATCACTATTTTCTATTGCTAATGAGATTCATTAGCAGTTACAAACATAGTTCTCATTGAAAATATCATCAATAGAGGACATTTCCAAACTGGATAAATCCCAGCACTGCATTAGTTTGAAGCATTCTTTCTTGAATAATTTAGACCAGTATTGTATGAATTCTATTTATCAAATTACAGAATTTCAAGTTTAGAAATGACTTTTTAAATGTATCCATTCACATAAATGAGACCGCAAATTTATTATAACAACTTCTCTATGTTACATTGTTCTGCAGCCAGAACAGAATATGTCCATTTTGTATCTTCAGCTTTTTACCTTAGATTTGTCATTTCTTCCATGCACACTGGAATATCTTGCAGTTGATTGTTGCTGAGAACAAGAGTACCCAGATTTTTCATATTGCTGATCGTTTCTGGCAAACATGTGATTTCATTCCGTTGCAACCATAATGTATGTAGGCTTTTCATTCTGAAAGATTGAAAACAAAAGTTTCTGCAATTAATCACACACAATATGAAAAGTCTGGTTCTTATTAACATAAAAAAATCAAAGAAATGTCATCCGTTATACCATCTCCTTTAACCAAAATATCTATTCAATTAACTGACTTCACATTCCCTGACTACTAAGGAAACTACACAGGCAAGTTCTTTGTCTACACTGTAGCCCTCATCATATGGTAGAAATGAGATGAATGTATTGTAGAACTATAGCAGATTCTTTACTATTCTCATAGGATTTCTTAAAGAAGTGCTAAACATGTTATCTAATCTGACCCTCAAAGTCTTGAGAGAACAGAAATTTTTAATATGGCAAGGCAATATAGCATAATGATTAATAGCATGGACTCTGGGGCCAGGCTGCCTAGGTTCAAATCCTAGCTTGCCCACTTACTGTGATCTTAGGTAAGTTAAGTAACATCTCTTTTCCTTAGTTCCCTGAAGTGCCTGGCATGAACTAAGCAATGTCGTTGCTATTGTGGCATTTCCTACTTCATTTATTGAAATCAGCAAATCAGGTTTTCCGCTCCCCAAACCCTTTTACTCATTTAGAATAAATGAAAATATTCTATTAAAGCACAACTTATTTAGAACTGAATGAATCTTTTGTGGTCAATTATGATTGAGATTCTTTTTGTTCGCATGCTTTGGTTTTCATAGCTGTTTTCAAGACCTTTGTTAGTCACATAAAAAGTTACTTTACCTTTCTATGTTATCAGGAAGTTGTCCAAGTTTGTTGCTTCCCATGTCAAGCCACTCAAGGGCAGGCATGTTCAACACAGCAGGAGGGATCGCAGTAAAGAGGTTCATACTCAAATCAAGATGTGTAAGCTTTAACAGATTGCTGAGCTGAAGAGCAAAGCAAAGTTTTTCAGAACAAATGTCCACAATGTATATTAGTGGAAGACTCAGATAGAAGAGATATTGCACGTCAAGGAATGCTCAGATTACACTTGAGCTTTATTTAATCATAATAGTCCAGAACAAATTTGAAGTAAAAATAAACATAAAGATCTTCTGGGGAAATGAAAAACTATCTCATAGAAAGTTAATCTTTTTAAGAGAAATAAATCTTCCAAAATAGCCAAGTTCCAAGGTTTACAGAATCTGCCTGACAGAAACTTCGCAGTATTTGAGTGCTTTATTTTCTGAGAATAGATATATTTATAATATTTTTCTTTAATTTAGCAGTTGCGATTTCTATGGGAAGAAAACAAACTTCAAAATAATAGTTATCTTTACTGAGCCCCCTTCTTTGTGCCTGATGCTTTGTATTATCTCAAACACAGAATTCACTATTTGCTAATTCTTTTTAATGAAATATCTCCATCAACAGTCATTGAAAATAATATAACACTAGTGTGCTTAGCTTAAGAAAGAAAACATACAGCTTCAGCTGCAGCCCTGTATTATTCCTTCCTTCTCCCTCTCAAGAGGTAATTACTATACTGAATTTGTTATCTTCCATACCTCTGCATGTTTTTAGTATTTTATTCCTATGTATGTTTTTGTAAACAAAATTTATGTTTTAAAAATTGATGTAAAAATATGATGCTGTACTTATCTTTGTTTAATTGCTTTTTCTCTCAATATAGCTTTGAATATATTCATGTTGATGCATGTAGCGCTAATTTATTCATTTTAAACTATCCCTTTAGTTGTCTGTGTCCTCCATTCCCCATCTGAGAAAGCTGTGAGCAAACGAGTTGCTCACCATTGGACATTAAATTAATGAATAGTTCTAACAACACTACAAGGTGTGTCATTTCCATTTTATGGATAAAATAGCTTAAAGAGGCCATGTAACTAGAAGATGATGGCCCTATGGTAAGTTTGTGAACCTAAAACCACAAAATCTTTTCCTTCTTTCCATATAATGTCCTATGAAAGTTTCAAAAATGTGAGAATTCAGTTGACTTTGACAAAAAAAAATCTGCATTTAGCTGGGAAGGTTCCATGCTTTATTTCTATCTGGGCATGTGCAGATTCAGTCCACAACTTTTACACCATAAAAATGTACAGAAATGCGGTCTTTTGTGGATAATGCAAAAAAGCAGAAGTGATGCCATTACTGTAGCTTTGAATAAAGTGCTTTTTCAGAACTGTCATCAGACTTTTAAAAATTTCAACTGGTTTAAAATAGAATATAAAATATTGCTTTTACTTTAACATAAATATGTTTGCGAGTAAATAGTGTGTCCTGTTTAATAGCTGAGAGAAGAGTCTCTAATTGCTGGATTCTGGGTGGACTAGAACCCTTTAATTTTAGAAGATTGAAAAGATGTTTAAATTATTCTACTCTAACATTCCTGATCTTGCTTATGTGAAAACTGAGACCTAATGATGTTAAGTGGTGTGTCCAAGGTCACATAGCTACTTAGGGGTCACACTTTCTGAATTAAAGAATCCCAGGATCAAATTCTCAGTTCAGAATTTAAGTTCTCACAGGTAAAGAAACTAAAGAAAAGACAGGTTAATAGACATGTGCAGATTCACACAGAATTTTAGTGACAGAACCAACCCTAGAAACAAAAATTACAAGAACTAGAAATGATAAATAAATGAAATATTTATTGACCTCCTTGTAAGTACCAAAAAATTGTCCCTATGATCATTATTTTCATCATAAAGAAGGACATAAACTTTGTAAATGGAACCATTACAAGATGAAATGTGTATATTTTGAAGATGTTTTACATGCAACAACTACTTGTGATATGTATACTGGTTTTAAAAAAAAAGCTAATACACTTACCGAGATAAAGTAGGGAAGGACAATAATAGTTTGCTATTTTATTTTGATATTATTATTATTATTATTGCCTCAACTGACAAAGTCACTGTTATCAAGGCAAGGCACCATGAAACTTTGCTGATTCTAAGAGCATTAAATATGTTTAGGGCGGGCCGCGGTGGCTCAGCAGGCAGAGTTCTCGCTTGCCATGCCAGAGACCTGGGTTCCATTTCTGGTGCCTGCCCATGCAAAAAAAACAAAACAAAACAAAACAAAAAATGTTTTAAAAATAATACAAATGTCCATATCTGTATGATCCATTTGGTTTCACAGACATCACACCAAATTAAAGATGAAGGCTTTCCAAGCCCATTCCCTTGCTCTAGTTTAGTAGAGCCTACAAATCTAGCAAATACATTTTTTAAACTGGAGAATTGACATCTCATAATTTCTTCTCTGGGAAATTTAGTATTGTATATATGTTGCTACAATAAAATTAAAAACAAAAATTGATCACTCTATAAAAAAGCAATAAATAAAAGAGCTCTGTCACCACATTATGATGGTCATATATTGATCGAAAAAGTGTTTAAGTAAATAACTAGTACAACCTAGGCTCGTCCCTCAATTTGGTAATATAAAAGTAATTAAAACACTCATTCAGGTCTCCAAAGGAATCACAATCTAGTCAACAAATGCCAGCTTTTTGACAATTATAACTATCTTTTATGCTAAATAGAACTTTTGCTAATGAAAAACACAAATTTTACTTATAATATTAGGAAATGATTTTCACAAAATACTTTTTTCTGAAATAAAACACAGCATTTCTTCATTGGGCTTTGTTTTTAATATGGTCACACAATTGGGAAGTAAACCATTAACAGGTGGAAAATAAAATTGTAGGCATTTATGTCTTTCTGACCTCTTGTGGAAGGTCACAGATATCTCTGTTAACAGCAAGTTCTAGTTTCTCCAAACTGGCACATTTACTTAGTTCCTTGGGGACAGTCTTGATCTTGTTGTAACTAAGAATCAGTTCCTGAAGTTTAGTGAGCAGTCCTACAAAAATAATACACAACAGAGAACAAATGGATGAAATGTTTACAGTTTTTAACTAGTATAGTATAACTTACTTGCCAGTTTCATAATAGCAAACTCGAAGTTCTTAGGTTCTTCCTTTTTCCTAACCTGTGTCCTGCCCTTCGAACAAGAGCCAAATTTATTAATGCTACAGGCACTTTCATTCTCTTCTATTTTCCTGAACAATGTGATTGTTTCAAAACTCCAAGGAAACTTTTCTTTCTTGCCTCCCAACAGTCTGTCTTCTAAGAGGAAAAGCTGAAACAGCAATATTGTTTCCAGAATTTTTACAAAATTTCAAAGAGACTTTTGAAATCTTATACTGAGTCACTCCAGTAAATCCCAAAGCTTGATCCATTTAAATGAATTGTCTAAAATTTCCTCAAGACTCAGGGATATAAAAAGATGAGATTATTCCATATGTTCTTTTAAAATCTCTCAATAAAAGTCCTGTTTGCACGCAGAAAAAGATTACATAAGAAGAACAGCAATCTTTCTTACCAATTCCTGGAGGTATATCTGAAATTGTATTTCGAGATAAATCCAACACAATGAGGTTCTGGAATCTTCCAATGAATTCAGGAATTTTCATCAAACCAGTTCTATGAAGTTGCCATTCCTGTAACTGACTGAGTTTTAGTAAAGAAGAAGGGAGGACCTAAACACAAGTAAAAGAAATGACAGAGTCACTTAAGTTAAATTACTCCAGTTCTGTGCCACAGTGAGATATTTTAGAGATATTTCAAAGAGCATTTCAAAACACTCTGGAATATTTTTACCTTATGGATTATATTTGCAAGTATTTTTGTTACTTCTAAGTTTGAAGAGCTTTAATTTTTTGCTAAACTTCAAGCCCCATTTATAAGGGATCAGACAAAAATAATAATATAATCAATAAAAATAATATTGACCATAGTTTAGTCAATAACAGATATATAGAAGAGGTCCTAAGGATTCCACTGTATATTATTTTCCTAGAATACATATGCTATTGAAAATGAGAATACGATGATTAACCGAAATCATAGAGAAACAAAAAAAGTATAGTAATCAATAATTCAGCCTTCTCTTCCTCCTCTGTTTTGAAGGATTTTATATTTTTAAGATTTCAACTTATTGAATGCTATGACTTTTTTCTTTCAGTCTAAAATGTCCAGAAGAGAAAATAAAGGAACTTACCTTCTAAGAAAATATCCGTCCATGCATGAAAACCACCACTAACCCAAGGTTATAGGTCCTTGTAAAAATTCAAGCCAGTCACAAAAGACAGAGTGGACCCCTACCTCACACCATATATAAAAAAATTAGCTCTAAATGGGTCAAATTACCTAAGTATAAGAACTAAAATTATAAAACTCATAGAAGAAGACAGAGTAACAACTTTAGGACCTAGTATGAGGCAATGTATTCATAGACTATACTAAAAGCTTGAGCAACAACAACAAAAACAGATAAATTGGGCTTCGTCAAAATTCAAAACTTTAGTACACAAAGAATTAAATCTGAAGGTGAAAAGACAATCAACATAATAGGAGAAAATATTTGGAAACAATATATCTGATAATAGTTTAATATCCAGGCATATATCCTACAACTTAACAACAACAACAAAACACTCATTTTTAAAATGGGCAAAAGATGAGTACATATTTCTTCAAAAAAGATAAACAAATGGCCAATAAGCACATGAAAATATGGACAATATCACTAGTCATGAGGAAAATACAAATCAAAAACAACAAAACAGGATACCACTTTATACACACTAGAATGGCTATTTTTTTTAACGGAAAATAAGTGTTGGAGCATATGTGGAGAAATAAAAACAGTTGTTCAATTGTTGGCAGTAATGTAAAATGGCACAGCTTCTGTAGAAAAGTTTGGCAGTTCCTCAGAACGTTAAGTATAGAATTATCATATGACTTAGCAACCTAATTTCTGGGTATATATCCCAAAAAAGTAAAAGTGGAGACTTGAACAGATATTTGCACACTCATGTTCATAGTGGCATTATTCACAATAGCCAAAAGATTGAAGCAATACAAGTGTCCATCAACAAATGAATGGATAAACAAAGTGTGATATATACATTCAATGGTATATTATTCAGCTGTAAAAAAAGAATATAGTTCTGAGGCAAGTTACAACATGGTTGAACTTTGAAGGCATGATATTGAGTGAAATAAGCCAGACTCTAAAGAACAAATATATGATCTCACTGATATGATATAATTAGAATAAGCAAATTCAAAGAGTCACAAACTAGAAAATAGGTTACCAGGGGCCAGTTTGATAGTAGGGAATGTGGAGATAATGATTAATGGGTATACAGCTTCTGTTTGGGGTAATGGGAAAGTTTTGGTAATAAATGGTGGTGATGGTAACACAGCAATGTGAATGTAACTAATGCCACTAAATTGTATACTTGAAAATGGTAAAATGGGAAATTTATGTTGTATATGTTACCACAAGAAAAAATTTTTTAATCCATAGAATTGTACAACACAGAGAGTAAACCTAATGTATACTATGGACTCCAGTTAATAAGATAATTATAATATTGGTTCATCAGTTATAAAAAATGTACCTCACAAGGCAAAATGTTAATAATAAGTAAACTGTGTGTGAAGGGAGTGTCTATGGGGACTTTGTACTTTCCGCTTTATTTTTCTATAAGCCTGCAACTGCTCTAAAAAATAAAGACAATCATTAGAGCATGCCTAATGTAATTAAGCAACAGTGTGGTGTGAGAGAGAAGTATTTCCATTTTAAGAAGTTTTCATCGACAATCGGCTTTGGAAAAGCCAAATAACATATGGTCATCTTTTTTTTTTTAATGGAAAATGAGAAATTCCACAGAAGATTATTAGGGGGAAAATTACCAAAGACTTTCCTATAGACAGGACTGAAACAAATTGATTGAATTTTTGCAGAAAAACTGTGAAGTTGTGCTTTTTCTCAGTTACTTATATTGCCCAAATTCATTTGTTTGGTTATTCAAATGAGAATTTCTAAATATTCCAGTCTTAATTACACAATCTCAGAATCATTTTTACAACTCTCTCACAAAATGCAAAATGTAGAAAATCTAATATTTATATAAAGCTTACCTTCCATTCTTCTTTTTCTATCTTCAGAATGACTCTTCCATCTTCCCTAGTGACTTTTTCTCTTAGCTTGGTTAAGCAAACTCTCTCTTCCCAGATCCTCACTAGCCTAGGACACCAGGAAGTTCATAGTTAATGACATGAGTAGCATTCACATTTCTATATTTTACAACCATTTGATTGATGGTATCTGGAAATCAGACAAGAATTATTTTGCAATATTTATAAATGATTAGTTTGACAAATTCCAAATTTTTAAGTTATTGAAAAATATAATTCACCATAGTTTTTTTTTTTTTTTTTTTTTTTTTACATGGGCAGGCACCAGGAACTGCGCCCAGGTCTCTGACATGGCAGGCAAGAACTTGCCACTGAGCCACCATGGCCCACCCTCACCATAAATTTGTTTTGTTGTGTTTTTCAACATAGATTTTTATAACAGCTTTTTAAGTGTACAATTCAGTGGTCTTTTAATATATTCACAGAATTGTACAATTGAGAATGTTGTTTCCCTTAATTTCTTAATAATTAATCTCTGATTTTTTCCTCAAAGCTTCTCAGTAAATACCACAAATTCTAGGCCTATTCCTAAGACCACAGAAGTGTATATGACTTAACTTTTGGAAATTACATTTTGCTAGCAGATCACAATTAAGTCTAATAAGTTAGTTACAGTCACTAACTAGTAACAATATAGTTGTGAAGAATACTCACAATATAGTTATGAAGTAAAAAAAGAAGGGGCAATAGGGACAACAATGAATATTCATTACTTCTTTCATGCAGAGAGAACTTGAAGCTGCTGAAATTAGATGGTTTTTAACCTGACACATAAAATGGGGAAATGCAAGAGTTTAAAACCATCATAATTTTTACCATTGTTTTAAAAAATAATGAAGATAATTTCATGAGAGTATTCTAGAGGCAAGTTTATCCTAACTGTGCAATAAGAATATCATAATTCACAAGAGTAGCTTTATACATAAAGAACCAATCTAGAGAAATATATGACCTGAAGTGAATGTAATGCTTACTGAGGCATGCGGCTTGGATTTGAATACCATTTCCACCTTTACTAGTATTGTGATCCTAGAGAAGTTACTTGGGCCCATCCCCCAGGTTTTTCATCTTTAAAATTGAGAAAATAATAGTACTTATATGTGGCAAAGACTGTTCATTGTCCCCCAATATATTACTCTTTCTCTTTCTCAATAATAGATCCTTATTATATGAATATTATATTATTTATTATATAAAATTCAACCATTTTCCCTTACAGCTAGATATGGATCACGTGAGGGTTTGGCTAAGGAATTTTAGCAGCCGTAGTAGCACGTGCAGTTTTCTGAAGGTCGTGTTCACCATCCCTTTTCTCCTTCATGCTGTTCTGAAATCAAATATGATGGCTGCACAGGTGTATCCATTTTGGACCATGAGGAGACTTTAGGAATGCAAGCCATGGACAGTTGAGCAATATAACAGACATTTCTATTTTTTATTCTATGAAGTGCTATCCCTGTCCCATATATGTACCCAGAAAAGTTGACATTTCTCGTTTAAAGCACTATTGTTATGGTGTTTTCTTTTCTCACAATGTAATCTAATCCTTACCATGACGTTGTTTTAGCATTGTTGCAACGGTTAAATGAAAAAGTGCAAATAAAGCACTTAGCACAATACCTAGTAAACAGTAAGTGCACAATAAATGGCTATCCTTATCTATCATTGTCAGCATCATTATCATCTTTATCGGCTTGAGTTGGGAGGAATGGCCACTCGGTACCCAGACCTTTAGCAGATGCGAATGGGTGTTCATCAACAAACTTCCCCTCTTCTTCTTTGCTGGAAGAATACCAATGGATTTCAAGTGTTTACTGTTTCCCAATAATCCAGGGATAAATATTAATTTGTCTAAACCAGTCATACAATACCATTCCCCTAGAAGGTAATTGAATTAGAATGTACAAATGACCCACTTCTGCCCAATGAGAGATGAAGGACTGTATTGCTATGAGACCTCTGAGAAAGGTTTCTTCAATCTTAAAGAAGGAGTAGAGAGAAATAGTTTCCATCTTCTGCTAACGTCAAACAATTCCTGACTGCAATGCCTGGAGGTACATCAGTCATCTTGTCACATGGAGAGAAGCTAACCTGAAAACCAAGTTGACCCACTGAGATTGGCAGTAGACAGTGATAAAAATAATCTAAGTATGTAAAGATATTGAAGCTTTAAATAGCCACCCTTGGAGCTACCTTGCCGCAGAATTTCTCTGAATGCTAGAGCCACTAAGTTACTTTTAGTTGAATTAATCAAATATTTGCTACAGAGTGCATCCCATTGAACTAAGACCTTCTAGTGTTAAAGAAAAATCCTAGTGATTGAGAATTGTAGGGAGCCATGTGGGCTTTATGAGGAAATGGGCTATTCTTGCAAGAGAAGTAGAATACTTTAGAGACATCCAATAAGAAAGGAGCCTAGGTATCAAGGAGGCAGAGAGAATGGGAGCCATACTATTTAGACATAGTCTAAGTCAGAAGCTGTGTGAAAATCTACAGCACCTTCTACTGCCACGTATTGTTTTAGGTCCCAGAGTATGAATGCTAAACAAAACCCAGTCACTGAAAGCAGAGTTAGTGATACTAATCAAACCTTAGGTAAGTGATAGAGTCCTATGAGGGCCTTCATAACTACTGCTTTCACACAAAGACACTTGTACTTTGGGGGACCCCATCACAAAGCCCCACTTAATTGAGCCAAGTATTTCCTTCAAGTATATTTTGAGTTTTCATTAAATAAAAATCTACCAAATTCAATGAAAAAGATAAGTAAAAATGACTTTCATTTTCTTAGATTATGACTCAAAAAGGCATTTGCTAGTTATAACCAGGCACTAATAGTCTTTTCTTATAACAATGACATTGTAAATATTCATTTGTTCAAATTAATAGACGACATACTTCTGTTGAAAGTCTTTCTCTCGCTTCAGGTCTTCATTTTGTTTCTTTATTCTTTTTTCCCAAACTTCCTTTACAGCATTGACAGCCCCAGGACAAACCACATTTTCTGTCATGACTTCTCCACATTGCCACACAGTCACCAGCTTCATTAAGTTCTGAATAACTGAACCACAGATGTCATTTCAGAAGGTACCTGTACCAGAGGAAAAAAGCCATGTGTTTCAGAATGTTCTTTGAGTATCATAATGATCAGATAATTTATATTTACTGAAAACCCCCTATCTTCCCTAAAGGAATTTAAAAACTTTACTGTTAAATCTCATTTTATTCTCAAATCAACAGTATGGGAGGCGCAAGGGTAGTTCAGTGGTAGAATTCTCAGACCCAGGTTCAATCCTGGATCATGCACTTCCCAAAAACAAACAAACAACAAAAATTTAACAAATGGTACTGCAATAACAGGAAAGTCACATGCAAAAAAGAATGAAATACGACTCCCACCATACAGCATACCAAAAAAAAAAACCCACTACAATGGGGGTAATTCTATTGTATCTAATATACAGATGAGAAAACAGAGCATTAAAGAAGATGGACAATTTTCTCAATGTCTCAAGTCAAGTATATGGCAGAAGTGAGACCTAATGCCACATTTACTTCCTTTATTGTTATATTATTCACAGTAGGGAAAAACTGCAACTAGCCTAAATGTCCAATTATAGAAAAATTGTTAAGTAATGGACATATAAAATAAGACTGCCTTCTTGAGATATTTACATAATCTGCATATTTCCATATGTACAAGGTGGAATTCAGTTAAGTGATAATATATTGGTATTGTTTGCTCTTGGGTAAAATAACATGCAAATAGATAGATGCAATATTGAGTCTTGTGATCTGAATCTCAGAAATAAAAGACAAATACCCAATAATAGGAGATGGTTATGTAAATTATGGTTGACTGTCTTGATGGGATGTTTTACAGCCATTACAAACAGTGGTCTTGATTTTTCAACAATTAGATTAGCAGTAATATAAGAATTTGATTCACAATTATTTGTGAATATACATATATGTATATATATATACTCATATACTATATGAGAATGCCTGTTGGTGATTATGGACATTTTGTCTCCCTGAATTTGGAGAAATTTGATTCACAATTATTTGAATTATTTTCTCCAAAAATCAGGAAGACAAAAATGTCCATAATCACCAACTTCTTTTTAACATTATATTGGAGAGCAATATTACAAGGAAAATAAATAGAAGGTATAAAGTTTGTTAAGGAAGAAGTAAAATTTGCAACAAAATAGGGAAACAGGCATTTTCATATACTAATAATGTCAGTATACATTACTGTTTTCTGTATATAGAGAAATTTGATAATAACTCTCAAAATCACAATGCATACTCACACATCCAGGAATTTATACTGCAAATACTTTTGCATATGAAATGATATATTACAAAGTTGTCATTGCAGCATTTTCCATAATAGCAAAAGATTCTTTAAATGGTAAATTATAATACCTTCATACTATGGGGAATTATGTAGCTCCATAAAGAAGGGAGAAGGAGTTTATATACTGACACATGATGAACTCCAAAATATGTCACAATTCATTTACCCACTTTCATAAGCATGAGTATTTGGGGCCCAGATTTTTTTTTAATTGACAAAACATAACAACATACAAACACAAACATTCTTAACATATGAACATTCCATTCTAGGTATATAATCAATGAGTCACAGTATCATCACATAGTTGCATATTCATCACCATGATCATTTCTTAGAACATTTACATCACGCCAGAAAAAGAAAAAAGAAAAAGCTCATGCTCACCATGCCCCTTACCCTTCCCTCTCATTGACAGCTAGTATTTCCATCTACTCAATATACATATATTTGAATTTTTTTAATTGAAAAAAATCTCCACACACATACTTTCTATACATGGTGCACAATCAATGCCTCACAATATCATCACATAGTTGTGTATTCATCACCATGATCATTTTTTGGAACATTTGCATCACTCCAGAAAAATAAATAAGAAAAAATTCATACATATTATACCCCTTACTCCTCCCTCTCATTGACCACTAGTATTTCCATCTACCCAATATAATTTAACCTTTTTTCCCCATATTTTTTTCTATACCCCTTAGCACTCCCTTTCATTGATCACTAGTATTTTTTATAATTAATATTTTAAAATTTTATATTAATTTTATATCTTAATGGTTTTTTAAATTAATAAAACCAATCAACATACAATATAAACATTCTTTTTTCATCACATAGTTGAGTGTTCATCATCATGATCATTTCTTAGAACATTTGCATCGATTCAGAAAAAGAAATAAAAAGAAAACATCATTGTACACTCTAGAAATTCTAGATAATGGTGTGTGTGAATATTCAAATTTACAAAATAGTGCCAAATTGTTTTCCATGTGATTGTGCCTATTTATACTCTTCCTAGCTCTGTATAAGGGCCCCCATGGATGTACATCTTCACCACCACCCTACTATATAAAATGATATCTCATTTTTGGTCATACTTTGCACTTCCCTGATTGCTAAATGCTCAAGATTCATATACAAGGATTGTTAGAACAAATTTTAAAAAATCACGTGTGCTGTTTGCAAGAGGAACACCTAGAACACTAAGATAGAGAAAGTAAATCATACAAAAATAAGAAAAGATTCACTCCTAGGTACATACACAAAGTGTTGAAATTTTGTTCACCAAAATTGTATACTAAAAATCACTATTAAAAGGGTGAACTTTATGATTTCTGTTTGGTATGTGAATTACATCTCATAATTTAAAAAAATTTAAGAGTAGAAAAAGATATACCTTGCAAACACTAATCAAAAGAAATGGCATCAATATATTAATAGCAAACAAAATAGAGTTTAAGGCAAAAAAAGTGTTAGAGGCATAGCTGATAACTTCAAAATTAAAGCTTTAATTCACTAGAAATAGAAAACAAACCTTAAATTATATGCCCCTAATAACATGGCTTCAAAATATACAAAGCAAATTAACAGAATTAAAGGAAGAAAGGATTTGATTGAGGATTTGAAAAACATCATGAATAATTTTGACCTAATAGATATAAAAAATACTGTGCCCCGCAATGGCAGAACACATATTATTTTTAAATACACATGGAAAAATTACCAAAAAAAATCAACCATAAAAGGACAACAAAGTAGACTTCAACAGACAATTTGCAAAAGATGGAACCTGAATAGCCAAAAACCATATGAAAATGTGCTCAGTTTTATAAATATATAAATTCAAACCATAATGAGATACCAGCTACACCTGTCATAATGACTAAAATTAAAAACACTGATTATATCAAGTTTGGTGGGAATTTAAGGAACAGAAATTCTCATACACTGCTGCCGTGTACTGGTGGAGGTATAAATTAGTGTAATCACTTTGGAATAGAGTTGGGCACTATCTACTAATATTAAAGATACACATAGTTTATGATCCAGCAATTCCATACCAAGGTAAATATCTAATAAGAAATGTGTAGCTCCAGGAAATATGAACAGTAAATGAACAATACACAGGATTATTTTTTTAAAAAGGAAGCAATCCAAAAAAAAAGAAGCAGTCTAAATATCCATATCCATCAATAGGAATTAAATGTGTATATATTCATACAATGGAGTGTTATAGAGCAAACTATAGGGACAGTCAAAGAATATCATAAACATATATAAAACTATATATTATATTTATATGAAGTTTTAAAAAGAATCAAAACTAAATTATACTGTTTAGGATTCCATATCTAGGGGTAAAACAATGTAGAAAAAAATATAGAAAACATAGATGTGATTGCTTTTAGGCGGAAGAAGGGTGGTGTAATTGGGAAGGAGAATTCCGACAGCATCTGGAGTGCTGGGAATATGCTATTTTTTTTATTTGGGTGGTGATTACACAGGTGTCCATTTTATAATAATTTGTAAATTGTACACTTATGCTTTATATTCTTTTCTGTATTGTTATATTTCACAATTAAGAAATTTAATTTAAGGGCGGCTGCCGTGGCTCAGCAGGCAGAGCTCCGACCTGCCGCGCTGGAGGTCTGGAGTTCGATCCCTGGTGCCTCCTGCCCATATGCAAATTAAAAAAAAAAAATTAATTTAAGAAAAAATTGTTTTTTAATTATGAGATAATTATAGCCTTAATTCCAAAGTCTGAAATGAACAATAGAAGAAGAAATACAGATTTCTCCCACTCTTGAGCATAGACACAAAAGCCTAAATAAATGTTAGCAAATTGAATTCTGCAAAATGTAGAAAGAATAATAAAACATTATTACTAAGTTGGGTTTCCCAGGAATATATGGTCGGTATAAATGAGAAAGCCATTTAAGGTAATTGACCACAGGAACAGATTAAAGAAGAAATGCATCATATGATAATCCCAAAACATGTGAATGATAATAATAGTTGCTAAAGTTCAATGTCCATTTGTTATTTAAAAATAAATTATTAGGGGGTGCACAGGTGGTTCGGTAAGAGAATGGTCGCCTTCCATGCGGGAGATCCGGGTTCGATTCCCATTCCATCCACTCAAAAAGAAAAAAAAATTAAAAAAAAATTATTAGCAAATTGGGAGTGGATATGAACTTAACTTCATCCAATGAAGATTATCTACAAAAAACCTATACAAATTTGCAGTAAATAGGGAAACGTTGAAAAATTTCTCTTTCAGACTTAAGACAAAGATGCCTACCCTCACTCGTATTCAAAATTATGCTGGAAATCCTATCTAGTGCAGTAAGGCAAAATAAGATAAAATATGTAAGTACTGGAAAGGAAGAAATAAAAAACTAATTATTTTAAATTCAGAATAATCTTCAGGCAAATTATTGAATAACTTAGCAAGTTTGACAGACATAAATATATACAAATAAATTGTATTTCAATATAACAAGAAATAGTTCAAAAGTAAAATTTCTCCCAGTGCCTGCCCATTTAAAAAATAAATAAATAAATTTCTAACAAGATACTAATTATAATACATTAAAACAATGCAATATTGGGCATCTAGAAATAAATTCAAAGATGTGCCAAACCTTTATGAAAAAAGTTAAAATATTTTGGAAGATATTAAAGAATATGTAAATAAAAGGAAAAAGATACACTTGTTAATAGCTAGGAAGATTCATAACCGCAAAGAGTAACTCCAACATAAACCCCAATAAAAAAGTTTATTGTAAAACTGACATGGAAAAACAAAGATCTTAAAATAAACAAGAGAGGCCTAAAAAGAAAAGCAAGGTGGGAGGACTTGCATTAACATTAATAGGGTGTATTATAAAATAAGTATTTAAGACAGTGTAGCATTGGCAGTGGGGTAGACACATAAACCAATGGTATTGAGAAACAGAACCAGGTATGAATAGAAACAATTTATAATAGAATTGGAATCATAAATCAATGGAAGAATACTAGTTATCCATGTGGGGGGAAGATAAGAATTAGATATCATTATGACATTAAAAAAATCACTTAGGGATTGACTAAGGACACAAAATTAAAAAGAAAACATTAAACATGTATATGAAAATATAAGAGAACATCATTATATACTTGGGGAAGAATTTCTAAAACAAGTCACAAAGATAGCATAAAAGAAGACAGATAAATTCAACAATGTTAAAAATAAGAACTTGTTTCAGCAAGAGAAAAGAAATTGAACAGATAAGTTATAAACTGGATGTGTGGCATATCATCATTGATTTAGAATATATAAATGGGGAAAAATATATAGATAGAGAAATGGGGAAGTAACCTAGTAGAAAACCTACTGGAAAAAGACATGACCAGAAGAGAAGCCCACAATGACCAATATGAAAATATGTCCAATCTCATTAGAAATAAAAGATATACAAATAAAATCATAATGCAATTTCATTTTATACTAGATTGGCAAAAAGTTTTTTTTTAATCTGAAGACAGTAGTATTACAAGTATGTAGACAATAAGAACTTTCATATACTGCTGGTGGGAGTATAAATTAATAGAGGCATTTGATAAATAGATCGGTGCTAATGGTAAATTTGAAAATATATCTCTCATATGTCCCAGAATCCTACTTCTAGATAAATGCCCTATAGAAGAAATCTTACCTTTATGCACCGGGGACATAATGTAAGAATGTTTAGTAACAATTGGGTAATAAAAACTGTAAATAGCCCAAAAATGTCCATCATCAGGAAAATAAATTGTGTGACATTCATACAATGGAATACTATAGAGCAGTAAATATTAGCAGGCTACAATTATATCCCTTACAAGAATGAATCTCTCAAACATAATGTAGCACAAAACTAGGAATGAGGCTCTGCAAGAGCCTCCAGGAACTTTATGTGGAAACAGGACTGGAGCACATAATCAGGAAGGAGGCTGCAAGCCTCCAGGAAGGTTACACAGAAACAGAACGAACCAGGATGGAGGCTGCGAAGTTTCAGGAAGTAGGTTTTATTAGTCTCTGGCCATAGTGCTCAGCCCAGTAGCCTCTGAAAGCCTGAGCCCCGATCAGGGGCTGATACAAGATATTTATAGACAGAAGGGCTGGTAGTGTCTTCCTAATGTGGTGTCTGGCTACACTGGAGGGAGGCGATTGGCTGCTTGCTGGTGGCTAGAAACTAGGAAGGGTTGCCGAAAGCTGGGTTTATAGGAGTTGATGAGTGGTTACAGAGCGGAGGGGTCTGCTTGCTGCCAGGAGCTTGCTTGCTACAATAGTACTAAGCAAAAGAAGGAAGACCCAAGAGAATAAATAGATGTGATTCCATTTATATAAAGGTTAAAAGCAGACAAGAGTAAAGTATAAAAGGAATACATAAATGAGCAATTAAACTACTAAGGAAAGAAGAAGTGACTACTGTTAAACTCTGGAAGTAGTTTCCCCTGGGAAAAGGGACGTGGTTTGAAGAGGGACAGAGCAAGCTTTGGGGTGATGGCAATGTTATGTTTCTTAAGCAGATTGGTCAATACGTGCGTTTTTACTTTGCACGTATTTATTACCCTGTACATTTATTTTTGTGCATTTTGATTGTTACATTTTTTTAAAATCTTAAAGAGTTTTAAACAAGTCCCAGATCTGTAGGAACCAGCTTGATGAATTAAAAAAAAAAAAAAATTCCATACCCAGATACACCATTGAGTAACTTCAGACCACTTTGTATAAATGAAGATACTACAGATGTTCAGAAAATAAAACAGTTAACATTAAAAGGACCTGGGCCCAGACTGTGCAATACCTTCAAAATTCTGAAAGACAATTCTTTCATACTTGGAATTCTATGCTGAAATCATCAATGAAACATGAAAACAGAATAAGAATGTTTTCATCCATGCAAGAGCTCAGTAAGTTTGCCTTCTGTGAACTATTTCTTAGGAATTATCTGAAGATGTATTTTAGAGGGAATAAAGAAAGAAATCTGGGATTCATAAGAGGAGAGTGGCAAAAAGAGTCCCCAAGGATAGCAGCAGTTTGAGAGGCCTAAAGAGCAACCAGTTGACAGAGTTGAAGTTTAAGAAAACAAGAACACAAAAGTACAACGGAATAGAAAGAAAGGTTATTTGAACCTTCAGGAAAAACAAAACGCTATATAAGAAAGCCATGGCCCAAATATGAAGAATCACTTCAAATTAGAACCACTGGTCAGTAAGCTTGAAATAGAAGCATTAATGAGATTCAAGAAATATCAAGAATTGAAAAAAAAAAAAGTGGGTGTGATATTAGAGATACAAAAAATAAAAAATTGGAAATTTCTTCTCCCAATAAGAAAAGAGAAAAAGGCAGTTAGAAATTGGTTTGAGGAGATAATGTACAAGAAGCATACTGTCCAAATATGAAGCCAGCAGAATATGGCACAATTTTAAGCAATGATTGAAGTGCAGAAAAGAACAATTTTAGCATTCTTTGAATGGTACACTGATTATGACATTGATGCTAATAAGGAAATATTGCATCTACCGAAAACAGTAATTACCCAGCCATAATACTATACAAGCTATTTATTGATCTCCAACTTTTAAAATAAATCAATATATAAAAAAGCTAGGAAGATGTATTTATGGTTACAAAACAGAATATAAGCATCATTTATCTTAAAAATAGTTATTTTAACAGTTTCTTAAGTATCTAAAAGAGATCATAAGCACCCCAAGATTGTGTTTCAAGAATAGTAATTTTGGGTGGGCCACCATGGCTCAACAGGTAGTGCTCTCCCGGGCCATGCTGGAGACCCGGGTTCGTTTCCCAGTGCCTGACCATGCAAAAAAAAAAAAAAAAGAATAGTAATTTTGATAAAGCCATCTCAGTTTTTCCTTCCTTTGTCTCTCACATCAACTAAGCAGAGGAGGTTAATTCAATCAACCTCTTCATATATTCTGCAGCTAATAAAATCCAGTGATTCAAATTAAAAATAGTTCTTTTAACAGAATGGACAAGAAGGAAATGGGGAAGAAAAGTAGAGAGTAGAGACACCAATACCCTCTTCTTCAAAGTGAGGAGTCAATAGACACTGTCCATTCTTTATGGAACAAAAAGTTGTAACCAAGAAGGTAGGATTTTAGGGATGATTATGATTAATGAACAATTATATAGGCATTCCTTTTTTTCTGGTACATTAAAATAGACAGAGGGAAATGCCTGAAATATCTGAACTGTAATCTAACTGCCTTCATCTCTGATAATGATTATACAGCCTTTTGCTTGTGCCCTTATGATTGTAAAAACCCTCTGACTAACCTTCATTGTACCTATTTTATCCAGTTTTTCAACTTTAGAGTATTGTGTTCACTAGAGACAGCCCCTAATATGTATTATAAAGGGCCTTACATCAGCCCAGAATGAATTTACCCCAATCACAAAGTTACCATAATAACCAAAACTGGATTTAAGCCAAATGGGCCTGCCTGACACATGCAGTTGCTTAGACTTTAATCTAGAAGTTATCTTTACCTCATTATAATACTAAAAATCATGCCCGTCAATATATTCGGCCACCATTTTCTTGCATATGTTCTGTGTCTAAGACCGCCATCAATCTGTGCATACTCAGGAATTAAATCACCTCTAAGTACATCATCTGGGGCTGTAATGCTCATTATCCCCAAACCTTCCCGCCTTTTGATACTATAAAACTGTTCAAGT
Source organism: Myrmecophaga tridactyla (assembly GCA_004026745.1). Classification (NCBI taxonomy): domain Eukaryota; kingdom Metazoa; phylum Chordata; class Mammalia; order Pilosa; family Myrmecophagidae; genus Myrmecophaga; species Myrmecophaga tridactyla. The sequence goes on along the minus strand of PVIY010001670.1, from coordinate 32,569 downwards.
TACTGCAGTTCAGGAAGAGAGATGTTTGGGCCGCTAGGCTGTCACTGCCTCACACCTAGCAATAAATTTCTTTCTCTCTTTGAAACCCTCATGTCTCAGGTATTAGTCATCTGAGCACATCAGGCAGAGAATCCGCCGCCTTTGTCCAGTAACAAAGTAAAGATTTAGGTATTTATTTAAAGTTATAAAAGATACTCAAGAGAGAATCAAAAATTAGGAATATAACTGCATGGGGTATAAGTAAGCTGAATCATCCTCTACCTTAGGGACACTCCACAGATACTGTCTATGGTTGAGAAGAAATAGCAGTAACTGCCTTTAAAAAAGAAAAAAAAAAGCGATATGAAGTTAACCACGAAAAACTAAACCTGGAAGTGGTTTCAGTGGTTCCTTCTGGAGAATAGGACTGTGATAGGGAAGAATGGAGCGGGGGAGAGACTATGGTTCTTTATTAGTAACCCCTTCTAGATTACTGACTTTTTTAAATGAAGATATGTTGTATGTGTATGCAAAGAATTGTCTCATAGAGGAAAAAAGTTTAAATTTTCAAAACTGACACCTTATTGGCAATATGCAGAAAATTATTAGGAGGAAGTATAACTGAGAAGTTAGGATTTAAAAAATGATTGCAACTACTGAATCATTGTATAAATATTTCTTTTTACCTTCTAGTGAAATAGAATAGCCAGAAGGAAATACCTGAAATCATTGAACTGTAATCCAGTTGCCTTGATCGTTGATAATGATCTGTATAACTATACAGCTTTCATCCTGTGACCTTGTGATTGTAAAAATCTGACAACTAATCCCTCACTTGTATCCCCTTTATATGTTGTTTTGATTTGTTTTTTATTTTAGAAACTTGTAACTACAATGGTAAACCCCCTAATGCTAATGGAGGAACGTGAATCAGCTCAGAACTAACCGTTGACTTGGTTCTAGCACAGTCCCACTCGCTTACATTTGGAAATTGTTTTTGCAGGTACTTGCTGTTGAGGTGGTTGGTAGTTAGGTGCTGGTGTCGACTTGGCCAAGTTATGGTGCCCGGTTGTCTGGTCAGGCAAGAACTGGCCTAGCCATCGCTGCAAGGATATTTCATGGCTGATTGATAAACGGGAAGGCTGGTGTGTTAAATTCATCAGTCATTGGATTACAGCTGTGGCTGATTACATCTGCAATCAACTAAGGCGTGTCTCCACCCATGAGATAATCCAATCAGTTGAAGTTTTTTTTTTTTTTCTAAGAAAGAAGAGAGACTTTTTCTCTGTTTCTTCAGCCACCGAGCCTCTCCTGTGGAATTTGTCCAGCTCCTTCATTGGAGCTGCCAGCTTCACAGCCTATGGGTTTTGGACTCTTCCATTCCCATGGTTGCCTGAGACACTTTTATAAATCTCATATTGCAGGTAGCTCCTGTTGGTTTCGTTTTTCTAGAAAACCCTAACTATCACAGGTGGCAATCACCCAACTCCCCTCCTTTTTGCTTATACTTGCTATTGAAATGGTAAAGACTCCTTATCCCCTTGTTTGAATCCATAAAAGCCCTGAACTCCTGAGACTCCCTAAAACAGATTTTTAGGCCATCTGTTTTCCTGCTTCAATAAACTCTTTTGCTCTTTGAAACCACAGTGTCTCAGGAACTGGTCATTTGAGTGCATTGGGCAAAGAACTCATCGCTCTTGTCCATTAGCAAAAGTTCCTAGTTTTCAGCACTACATGCCGAGTTTACTCAGGAACTAATTGTGAGATCCTTTTGCAATCAAGAAACCTTGGGGTACATACCCCAAGGTGAAACTACCCAGGCCTATCAGTCAACCTGCAATTTGTTGTCTCAGATTTTAGCAAGTTTGCATTATTTGTTTATCAAATAATAAAGTGTGTTTAAAATCCCATACAAATATCTCTATGCATATGTACATTTTATTAGATATCTATAAATATTCATTCATTTGTTAATTTAGTTATTCATCTGCATTTAACTGGGTCATCCATCAGATTTCCTATAACTACCAATTGCCCTTAGAGTAAATCAAGTCAATAATGATGTGAGTACTCTGCCTCTATCACAGGGTTGTGGTCTCTACCTTGATTGTTTTAATAGCAGAAAAGCACATAGTGTGGCAATGACGTGACTGGGCAAGTTGGCTTCTTAAAGTCAAACGAATGCAAAAGAAATATCGTTTCAGAAGACATGCTTCTTACTTCTCAGGAAATCTGTCTTCCAGTGGAGGACAATTACATGAGTGGCTATGAATCCCTAAAGTTGCTTCTAAATTCAATACTGAGTTTTCTTTTATTCTAACAAACATAGATATAGTTAAAAACATCATCAGCAATCAATTTATGTGTGTAGAATGGAAGAAAGTATTTTTGAAAAATACTTACCACTGTTGATGACTGCAGAGGCTGACATCCCCAAATTTAGTGATTATCAGCTAAGAATGGGTTGCAGTTGCAGAGGAGATTGCTTTCAGTGAGGCTCCAAGTGATTGAAATTCTCAGACAGCCTGCAACCGAGTGAAACATAATGCCAGCCCAGTTCTAATTTTAGTTTTGTGGACAAAGCTGAGAATAGCAAGAATCACATGGGGCTTCTGTGCAAAGGATCAACCGATAATGTGTGTGAGTGCATTCTGTAAACTACAAAATGCTATACTACAGGCATTATATAAATATAAAACATAGCTATTCCTAAACTTCTAAAAAATGATTCCTACTAAATATCCCCCCACTTTTCATGGTTAATACATTTTGAATAGTTAACTGAATTTAATAAATCTGTGCTAATCATAGAAATTTGAAAATATGCTGATGTATGGCATAACAAAAACCCTACTGAGTAAACTATAGTTGTGCAAATATTTAATCAAAAGACACAGATGTTTCAGAAGAAAATAAAAATGAAGGATAAGTACAGGTGTGCTGGTTTGAAAGTATGTACCTCAGAAAAGCCATGTTTAATCCTGATCCAATCTTGTGGGAGCAGCTATTTCTTTTAATCCTGACTCCATATGTAGGTTGTAATATTTTGATTAGATTTTTGCCAGGAAAATGTGAAACCCAATTGTGGTATTAACATTTGATTAAATGAAGATGTCACTCCACCCATTCTAGGTGGGTCTAGATTAGATTACTGGAATCCTTTAAAAGAGGAACATTTTGGAGAGAAACTTCAGAGCTGACAGAAACAAGAGAAATGAGAAAAACGACAGAAAGGACAGAATTGAATTAAGGTATCTTTCCCTGGATGTCTTAGTTTGGACACTTTCACTTACTGAGAATTGCAAACTTGTAACTTATTAAATTCTTCTTTATAAAGGCCATTCCAGTTCTGATATATTGCATTCCAGCAGCTTGCAAACTAACACAATAGGTAACAGAGGTCCAAAATTCTGGTTTCATTCTCTCCCAACCTTCATCTTTTCAATCTTCATAGATATTGGCTAATTCTAGGATCTTTAAAAAAAAACATGGATTTACCTTTTGAATTGTAATATATGCACATGAAACAAAAAGGTATTGAGTTCTGGGGTGCAAGGGTAGTTCAGTGGTAGAATTCTTGCCTGTCATGCAGGAGACGCACTTCCCCCTAAAAAAAAAAACAAACAAACAGCAAAAAAAATTCAACAAATGGTGCTGCAATAACAGGATAGTCACATGAAAAAAAAATGAAATGTGACACCTGCCATACAGTATAAAACAAAAAAAGATATTGAGTTCTGCCCCCATCCCTGCCTCCAGCCATTTCATTCTCTTCTCTGAAGGCATCACTATTGTCATTTGGTTATGCTGCCTTCGAAGCTTAGTTTATGAATTTATAAACATAAATATGACCATATTCTTTAAAGCACACACACAAATGGTGGTACACTATATACATTCTTCTGTACTGTGTTTTCTTCACTTAGCACATGTCATGGTCAAGTTCATGTGTCAACTTGGCCAAGTGGTGGCACCCATTTGTCTGGTTGGGCAAATGCTGGCCTGTTCTTGCTATGAGGACATTTCATGGAATTAAATCATGATTATGCCAGCTGCATCCACAGCTTATTGCATTGCCAAGGGGAGTGTCTTCTACAATGAGTGATGCTTAATCTAATCACTGGAAGGTTTTTAAGGAGGATTCAGAAGAGACATCACTCTTCCTGCTTCAGCCAGTGAGACTTTCCCGTGGAGTTCATCCAGACCATTCATTGGAGTCATCAGCTTCAAAGACTGTGCTATGGATTTTGGACTCTTCCATTCCTATGGTTGTCCAGCCAGCCTCTCCTGAGAGTTCATTGAGGAACTTCATCAGAGTTGCCAGCTTGTGGCTTGCCCTACAGACCTTGGACTCTATGTTCCTATGGTTATGTAAGACACTTTTATAAATTTTATATCTATGGATATTTTCTGCTGATTCTGTTTCTCGAGAGAACCTTAGCTAATACAGCACATGTAGTGCTTTTTAAAAAATATTTTTATAGATAAAACAACATACAAACATACAAACTTTCTTAACATACAAACATTCCATACATAGTATACAATCAGTGGTTCACAATATCATCACATAGCTGTATATTCATCACCATGATCATTTCTTAGAACACTTGCATCACTCCAGAAAAAGAAATTGAAAACAAAAAAGAAAAAACTCATACATACCATACCCCTCACCCTTCCCTCTCATTGACCACTGTTTCCATCTACCCAGTTTATTTTCAATTTTGTTCCCCCTATTATTTGTTTATTTTTTATCCATATTTTTTACTCATCTGTCCATATCCTAGCTAAAAAAGAGCATCAGATAAAAGGTTTTCACAATCACATAGTCACATTGTAAAAGCTGTATCATTATACAACCATCTTCAAGAATCAAGGCTAATGGAACACAGCTCTAGAGTTTCAGGTACTTCCCTCCAGCTACTCCAAATACACCATAAGCTAAAGGGATATCTATATAATGCATAAGAATAACCACCAGGATAACCTCTCAACTCTGAAATCTCTCAGCCGCTGACACTTTATTTTGTCTCATTTCTCTCTTCCCCCTTTTGTTTAAGTTTTTCTCAGTCCCTTGATGCCAGGTCCTGTCTCATCCTGGGATTTCTCTCCCATGTTGCCAGGGATGTTTACACCCATGGGAGTCATGTCCCACATAGAGGGGGAGGGCAGTGAGTTGATTTGCTGTGTTGGGTTAAAGAGATAGGCCACATCTGAGCAACAAAAGAGGTTTTCTGGGGGTGACTCTTAGTCATAATTTTAACTAGGCTTAGCCTATCCTTTGCAGGAATAAGTTTCAAAGGGGCAAACCCCAAGATCAAGGACTTGGCCTATTGATTTGGTTGTCCCTACTGCTAGGATATCAGAAATTCTCCAAATGGGAAAGTTGAATACTGCCCCCTTTCTCCCCATTCCCCCAAGGGGACTTTGCAAATACTTCTTTATTCACTGTCCAAATCACTCTGGGATTTATCAGGGTGTCACGCTAACCCAGACAAACCAACAAAATCTCATGCTTATACAAGATTCCATGTACTTATGGTATTAATTAAACTGACCATACAAGTTAAATTAGGAAATGCACTACACAAAATGTACATTTTGCACTAAATAAATTTCTCTCCCTTTAGTCTTACATAGAAGTTGAAGTTTTAAAACATGGATGATATCATCCTTTACCCAGTCTTCTGATATATACTTTAGTCCTATCCAGATCAGCTTTCTTTATGTCTCTACTTGATTTCTAATCCCTTTTTCAACTTTTTAAACAGTTCTGGTGTACCACTGACTTTCATAGCTTCAGAGCTCTAATTCTGAACCTCAGATGTCACATAAATACCTGAAGTTTCTGGAAAAGAAATAGTATGTTATGTACAAGCACCTCAATACCTCAGAATTTAGAATTAACAAGTACACCTTTTGAATATATATGACTACTGTAAGACCTTGCACTCTAGGACTTTTTACAATAAGCCACACTTGATAACCCACGCTCTCGACTTTGGTTTACCAAATTTTTATATTATCCCTAGTCCATATGGTTGAGGCATGATAATGTTTGTCTTTTTGTTCCTGACATTTCATTCAACAAACAGTTCTTAAGGCTCATTCATCTAGTTGCATGCCTCACACAACTTCATTCCTTCTTGTGGTTGCTCAGTAGTTCATTGTAAGTTCCCCCTTCCATTCCTCAGTTGTTGTACCCTTCCTTAGGCCACTTCTACTCATTGTGGTTCACGAACACTGCCCCCAGAAACACCCGTGTGAAAATGTACATTCTTGTCCCCACATTCATTTCCTCCAGATATTCACAGAACAATGGGGTTTCAGAATCATATGGCAACCCCACCCCTAGCCTCCTGTGGAACCACCACACTGCCCTCCAAAGTGCTAGACCTCTTGTGTCCCTACCAACAGTGAAAAAGGGCATTTCTCTCTCCACATTCTCTCTAGCACTTGTTTCTCTCTGTTCATTTTTAAACAGTTTTATCCACACATCATACAATCCAGCCTAAGTGTATAGACATGCCTTCACCACGTACTCTATCTGAAGACATTTCCTTTTCTTCCACAAAGAATCCACACCCCTTTTCCAATCCCCCTGCCTGTTGACATTCAGTTTTAGCATAATGTCTTTGTTACATTCAGTGGAAGCATATTACAGTGTTACTAATGGCACTAAACCTTGGCTTACATTGATTGTATATTTTCCCATATACTGTCTATGTTCAACACACTGCAATACTGACATTCATTTGCTCTCCCTCATGCAAAAATATTTTTTAATTTGTATATTTAATCACCATCATTTTACACTCTAGGCTTTCCTAAATTATACCATGTCAGTTTTTATCCTCTATTTTTCCTTCTGGTTTCATACATGCCCCCAGCCCTTCTCTATTATACTCACATTGAGCTTCATTCAGTGTACTTATATTATTGTGCTACAATCAGGTAGCATTGTGTTATCCATTTCTGAATTTTTACAATCAGTCCTATTGCACACTCTGTATTCCCTCAGCACCAATTACCCATTCTCTATCCTATTTCTATCTCCTGATAACCTGTGCTCTTGACTTCAATTCTCCAGGTTCACTCATTAATATTAGTTCATATTAGTGAGACCATACAGTACTTGTGATTTTGTTTCTGGCTAATTTCACTCAGCGTAATGTCCTCAGGGTCCATCGATGTTGTTACATGCTTCATGACTTTATTTTGTCTTACAGCTGCATAACATTCCATTGTATATATATACCACAGCTTGTTTTGCCACTCATCCATTGATAGACTTTTAGGCTGTTTCCATCTCTTGGCAATTGTAAATAATGCTGCTATAAACATTGGTGTGCAAATGTCTGTGTCCTTGTCCTCTTGTCCTCTGAATAGATACCCTGCAGTGGTATTTCTGGATCATTTATTTAGGTCTTCCATGATTTATTTTACAATTTCTTGTAGTTTTCTGTGTATAATTCTTTTGTATCCTTAGCTAAATGTATTCCTAAATATTTTATTCTTTGGGTGCTATTGTAAATGGAATTTTTTTCTTGATTTCCTCCTCACATTGATCATTGCTAGTATAGAAACACTGCTTATTTGGGGTGGAGGTTGATCTTGTATCCTGCCACTTTGCTGTACTCAATTATTAGCTCCAGTAACTTTGCTGTGGATTTTTTTGGGTTTTCTTTTTTTTTAAATATATTTTTATTGCAAATCTTAACATACAAACACATATTCTTGACATAAAAACATTCCATTTATGGTGTGCAATCAATGGCTCACAATATCATCACATAGTTGTATATTCATCACCACAATTGTTTTTTGAAAATTTGTATCACTCCAGCAAAAGAAATAAAAAGAAAAAGCTCATATATACCACACCCCTTTATTGGGGTTTTTGATGTATAGTATCATATCACCTGCAAACAATGAGAGTTTTACTTCTTTCTTTCCAATTTGGATGCCTTTTCTTTCTTTACTTGTCTAATTGCTCTGGCTATGACTTTCTTATATTCCCTTTATCATGTTGAGGAAGTTCTCTTCTATTCCTATCCTTTGAAGTGTTTTCAACAAGAAAGGATGTTGAATTTTGTCAAATGCCCTTTCTGCCTCAATCAAGATGATCATGTGGTTTTTCTACTTTGATTTGTTGATACGCTGTATTACGTTAATTGATTTTCTTATGTTAAACCATCCTTGCATACCTGGAATAAATCCCACTTGTTTATGGTGTATAATTCTTTTAATGTGCTGCTGGATTCAGTTTGCAAGTATTTTGTTGAGGATTTTTGCATCTGTATTCATTAGAGAGATTGGTCTGTGATTTTCTTTTCTCATAGTATCTTAGTCTGGCTTTGGTAGGAGGGTGGTGTTGGCTTCATCAAATGAGGTAGGTAGCTTTCCCTCCTCTTCATTTTTTTTGAAGACTTTGAGCAGGATTGGTACTAATTCTTTCTTGAATGCCTGGTAGAATTCACATGTGAAGCCATCTGGTCCTGGATTTTTCTTTTAGGGGAGCTTCTTGATTACTGTTTCAGTCTCTTTTCTTGTGATTGGTTTGCTGAGGTCATCTGTTTCTTTTCAAGTCAATGTTGGTTGTTCATGCCTTTCTGGGAAGTTGTCCATTTCATCTACTTTGTCTAGCTTATTAGCATATAATTGCATATAGTATCCTCTCATTACTTCCTTTATTTCTGTGGTGTCAGGTTTTTATGTCTCCTCTTCTATTTCTGTTTTTATTTATTTGCATCCTCTCTCTTTTTTTTTTTGTCAGCCTAGTTAAGGGTCCATCACTTTTATTGATTTTTCTCAAAGAACCAACTTTTGGTTTTGTTAAGTTTCTTGATTGTTTTTGTGTTCTCAATTTCATTTATTTCTACTCTAATCTTCCATTTATTTAGGTCTTCTTTGATTTCATTTGGAAATATTTTGTAATTATCTGTGTACAAGTTCTTTATATCCTTTGTTAGAGTTATTCCTAGATATTTGATTCTTTTAGCTGCTATTGTGCATGGATTTTCCCGATTTATTCTTCTGATAATTTATTGCTTTTGACAAAATGCTACTGATTTCTGACAAAATTTGACTGATTACTGAATTCATTAGTTCTAGGAGCTTTGGTGTAGGTTTTTAAGGATTTTCTTTGTATAGAATTATGTAATCTTCAAATAGGGAAAGTTTTACTTTTTGTCTTTCCAATTTGGATGCCTGTTGTTACTTTTTATTGCCTAATTGCTCTGACTAGAATCTTCAGTACAATGTTGAATAAAAAGTCATGTTAGCAGGCATGTTTGTCTTGCTCCTTCTCTAAGCCTTCCCCATTGTTTGATATTAGTGGTGAGTTTTTCATATATACTCTTTTTCATGTTGAGGAAGTTTCCTTCTGTTCTAGTTTGCTAGCTGCTGGAATACAATATACCAGAAATGAAACAGCTTTTAAAAATGGGAATTTATTAGGTTGCAAGTTTACAGTTCTAAGGCCATGAATATGTCCCAATTAAAGCAAGTCTATAAAAATGTCCAAGTTAAGTCATCAATAAGAGGTTACCTTCATTCAAGAAAGGCCGATGAAGTTTAGGTTTCTTCCTTCAACTGGAAAGGCACATGGCAAACATGGCGATATCTGCTAGCTTTCTCTCCAGGCTTCTGCTTTCATGAAGCTCTCCCAGGGACAATCTCCACATGTTTCTGGCTGCATGGGCCCTGTGGTTCTCTTGGCTCTCCTGTGGGTCTGAACATGGACTCTCCAAAATGCTTCCTCTTTTAAAGGATTCCAGTAAGCTAATTAAGACCCACCTGGAATGGGTGGAGTCACATCTGGCTCTTATCCAAGGTTAATACCCACAATTGGGTGTCATATCTCCATGGAGATAATCTAGTCAAATTTCCAGCCTATAGTATTGAATAGGGATTAATACTATTAATATAGTAGGTTGACAATAAGCTGCCCCCACATGATGAGTCAGGATTAAAACATGGCTTTTCTAGGGCACATAATCCTTTCAATAGATTATGCTGTTCCTGATTTTCTAAGTGTTATAATGCTGTTCCTGGTTTTCTAAGTGTTTTTATTTTTAATCAAGAAAAAGGTGTTGGATTTTGCCAAATGCCTTATCTGCATCAATTAAGATAATTGTGTGATTCCCCTCTTCATTCTGTTAATGTGGTGTATTACATAAATTTATTTTCTTATGTTGAACCAACCTAGCATACTAGGGATAAATCCCACTTGGTCACAGTATAGAATATTTTAAATATGCTTTTGGATTGAGCTTGCTAGCATTTTAAAAAAATTTTTAATTTTTAATTTTATAAAAAATGTAATTTTATTTTATTTACATATACAAAGCAAAGAAAGAAATAAGCAATAGTTTTCAAAGCACTCTTCAAAAAGTAGTCACAGGACAGATCCCAGAGTTTGTCATGGGCTACCGTACCATCATCCCAGATTTTTCCTTTGAGCTGCTCCAGGATATAGGAGGCTAGAAGGAGTAAATATTCTTGTATCATTACAATCAACTTTTTTGTGTGAAAAATAGCATATATACAAAAAAGCAATAAATTTCAAGGCACAGCCTCAAGATCAGGGGCTTGGCCCATTGATTTGAGTGCCTCTAATGTTTGACACAGTATCAGGGGATTCCCTGATGGTAAAGTTTAATAGTTCTATATATTTCCTCCCATCCCTCAAGGGACTTTGCCAATACTTTTGATTACCTGCTTATTATATTCTAGGATGTAGTCAGGCATTACATTAAGGAATACAGGATTAAAGGCCCTCATTCTTATTCTTTTTTTTTCATTTTTTTAAAATTCAAAAAAACACCAAACAAACGCAAGCATTCTTAACTTTTGATCATTCCGTTCTACATATATAATCAGTAATTCACAATATCATCACATAGTTGCATGTTCATCATCATGATATTTCTTGGAACATTTGTATCTATTCAGAAAAAGAAATAAAAAGAAAACAGAAAAAAATTCATACATACCATACCCCCCACCCCTCTCCCTCACTGACTAGCATTTCAATCTAAATTTATTTTAACATTTGTTCCCCCTGTTATTCATCTTTATTCCATGTTTTACTCATCTGTTGATAAGGTAGATAAAAGGAGCATCAGACACAAGATTTTCACAATCACACAGTCACATTGTGAAAGCTATATCATACAATCATCTTCAAGAAACATGGCTACTGGAACACAGCTATACATTTTCAGACAGTTCCCTCCGGCCTCTCCATTACATCTTGACTAACAAGGTGATGTCTCTTTAATGCCTAAGAATAACCTCCAGGATAACCTCTCGACTCTGTTTGGAATCTCTCAGCCATTGACACTTTATTTTGTCTCATTTTGCTCTTCCCCCTTTTGGTCGAGAAGGTTTTCTCAATCCCCTGTTGCTGAGTCTCAGCTCATTCTAGGGTTTTTCTCAATCCCTTGATGCTGAATGTCAGCTTATTCCAGGATTTCTGTCCCATGTTGCCAGGAAAGTCCACACTCCTGGGAGTCACATCCCACATAGACAGGGGAAGGGTGGTGAGTTTGCTTGTTGTGTTGGCTGGAGAGAGAGAGACCACATCTGAGCAACAAAAGAGGTTCTCTTGGGGGGGTGACTCTTAGGCCTAATTTTAAGTATGCTTGACCTATCCTTTGTGGGGTTAAGTTTCATATGAACAAATCCCAAGATTGGGGGTCCAGCCTATAGCTTTGGTTGTCTGCACTGCTTGTGAGAATATTAAGAATTCAACTTGGGGATTGCTAGCATTTTTAAAAAGATTATTGCATCTATATTCATAAGAGATATTGGTCTGTAATTTTCTTTTTTGTGATATCTTTATCTGACTGGTAAAAAGATGATGTTCGCCTCTTAGAATGAATTAGGGAGTGTTCCCTCCTCTTCAATTTTTTGGAAGATTTTGAGCAATATTGCTGTTAATTCTTCTTGGAATGTTTGGTAAAATTCCCCTATGAAGCCTATAGTTCTGGGCTTTTCTTTGTTGGGGTGGGGGGCATTAATTACTGATTCAATCTCTTTACCAGTTATTGGTTTAAGATTTTCTACATCTTGAGTCAGTGTATGTAGTTTGTGTGCTTCTAGGAATTTGTCCATTTTATCTAGGTTATCTAATTTGTTGATGTAGAGTTGTGCATAATATCCTCATGGTTCTTTTTATTTCTGTAGGGTATTAGTAATGTCCCCACTTTCATTTATTTCTTTTTAAATGGTCTTGGAATTGAGATATATTATATGTTCGCATTCCATACAAGCATCCAAAATGTACGATCCATGGTTCACAGTATCATCATAAAGCTGTACATTCATTATTATAATCAGTTTTTGAAACACCCTTTCATTTATGATTTTAATCATTGGTGTCCACTCTCTCTTTTTTTTTTTTTCACCAGCCTAGCTAAAACTTTGTCACTTTTACTGACCTTTTCAAAGAACCAATTCTTAGTTTTGTTGATTCTTTCTATATGCCTAAGAATAACCTCCAGGATAACCTCTTGACTCTGTTTGGAATCTCTCAGCCATTGACACTTTATTTTGTCTCATTTCGCTCTTCCCCCTTTTGGTCGAGAAGGTTTTCCAATTTGAAAATCTTTCTTCTTTTTTAATGTAAGTATTTGGAGCTATAAATTTTCCTCTTTTGTAGTTTATATGCTTATATCTAACTCTTTTATAGCTTTTATGCAGCCTTTTCCTGCATCCCATAAATATTGGTATGTTGGGTTTTCATTTTCATTCACCTCAAGATATTTCCTAATTTCCCTTGTGATATTCTCTTTAACCTATAAATTGCTTAGGAGTATGTTGTTTAATTTCCACATATTTGTGAATTTTCCATTTTTCCCTCAGTGTTATTGCTGTCTAGTTTCATTCAATTTTGATCAGAGAAGATACATTGTATGATTTTAATTTTTTTAATTTATTGAGAAATGCTTTGTGACCTAAGACATGGTCATATTGAAGAATGAACCACGTGAACTTGAGAAGAATGTGTATTCTCTTGCTGCTAGATGAAATGTTCTATATATGTCTGTTAGGGCTAGCTGGATTAGAATGTAATTCAGATCTATTTTCTTATTTATCTTCTGTCTAAACATTCTCATATTATTGAAAGTGGCGTATTAAAGTATCCAATATTAATATTTGCTTCATACATTTTGGGGATCTTCTGTAAGTTGAATATTTATTTATAATTGATATGACTTCTTGTTGAATTGACCCCTTTATCAATACGTAATGATGATCTGTGTCCCTCAAAACAGTTTTTTATACTTAAAGTCTATTTTATCTGATATTGATGTAGCTACTCCAGTTTCTTTTGTTTTTTTATTTGCATAGTATATATTTTTCCTGCTTTCACATTTAACTTATATGTCTGAATTTAAAGTGAGTCTCTTATAAACAGCGTATATAATTGGGTGATGCTTTTGCACCCACTATGCCAATCTCTGCCTTTTGAACATAGAGTTTGATCCATTTACCTTTAAAGTAATTACTGGTAATGCAGGCATTTCTTCTACCATTTTCCTATTTCATCTTTGTTAAGTCTTAATACATTTTTTCCCTCAATTCTTCCATTTATGCCTACCTCACATTTATTTTATTTTTGTATTGTACCATATTAGGCCCTTCTCCCTTATTTTCATATATTTTTTATATATTTTCTTTGTGGTTGCCATAAGGTTAAGATTTAACATTATAAATATAAAACTATCATGCTTAATTAGATACCAACTTGACTTCAATAGTATACAAATATGCTGTTCCTATATGCCTCCATCCCCCAGCTATTTTAACTTGTTACAAATTACATGTTTATACATTATATGTTCAAAACCACTAAATTATTATTACTTTTTATGCATTTGCATTTTACCATCTATAAGAAGAACAGCTGCATACCAAAAAAAAAAAAATACTAGTGGAATTTATAATTACCCGTATGGGTAACTTTCCCAGAGAGATTTATTTTTTCCTGCTGCTTTGAACTACTCTCTAGTGTCCTTTCCTTTCAGTCTGTAGAACTCCCCTTAGTATTGCTTGTACAGCACGTCTAGTAGTAACAAACACCCTCAGCTTTTTGTTTATTTTGGAAAGTCTTAATCTTTCCCTCATTAAAAAAAAAACTCTCAATAGGTAGTTTAATGGATATATGATCTTTTCCTATCTGCAGACATTTTAGCAACATTTTCAGGAGAAACTACTTGTTCCAGGCTCACCTAAAATAAAACATGTAAAAGGCTTATCTTAAGAATACTATGTTCAACTCATCTGTCCATATTCTGTATAAAAGCAGCATCAGACACAAGGTTTTCCCAATCACACAGTTATATTGTAAAAGCTATAAAGTTATGTAATTGTCTTCAAGAATCAAGGCTATTGAAACAGAGCTCAACAGTTTCAGTCGCTCCAGTACAATTGGTCCAGTTTTTATGTCTCAATTGTATGCCTCACTTCCAAATAATTTTCCCTGTCCTTCAGAAGAATTTGCCTTTATATATTTTTTGTAGCTTTTTAAAGCTTTTCTAATATATATATATTATATATATATATTAGATATATATTTTTTTATGCATTTTCCCATTCATTTTTGAAAGAAAGTCTTGCTGGATATAAAATTCTTGATTGGCAGTTGTTTCCTCTTAGCACCTTAAGTATTTCAACCCACTACCTTCTCACCTCCATGGTTTTTAATGAGAAATTGGCACTTAATGTAATTGATACCTTGCTTTTTCTTGTGGCTTTCAGGATTCTCTTTGTCCTTTGTATTTGACAGTTTGACCAGTATGTGGCAAGGCATACTTCTTTTCAAGTTTACCCTGTTTTGTATTCTCTGGGCTTCTTTGATGTGTGTATCCAAGCCTTTCACAAATTTTGAAATGTTTCTGTCATTATTTCTTTGAATATTCGTTCTGCCCCTTCCTCTCTTTCTTCTTCCTTTGGGGCTCTCACAATATGTATATTGGTACACTTAATGGTGTTCCAGGTTTCTTACACTATTTTTGCTTTTTATAATTCTTTACTCTTTCTACTCGTTGGCCTGACTCATTTCTATTGTCTTGTCTTTAAGCTCACGGATTTTTTCTTCTGTCAGCTCCAATCTTCTATTGAAACTCTCATGGGAATTTTTCATTTCAGTTATTGTGTTCTTCAACTCTAGTAGTTTGTTTTATTTCTTTTTAAAAAATTTCTATCTCTTTGTTGAGTTTCTCATATTGTTCACTTGCTTTTTTGTTGTTGCTGTTGTTATCATTTAGTTCTTTCTCCATATTTTCCTTCATCTCCTTGAGCATACTGAAGATCTTTTTTTAGTCTTTATCTAGTATGTCCACAGTCTTGTCATCTTAGTTATTTTCTGGATCTTTATCTTCATATAATCTTTTGTTGCACACTATACTTGTCATATCTTTAAATGTTAACTCAGGGGCTTATTCCCTAAGATGTCTGTTTCTTGATTCTGTATCCAGCTAGTGATATGACAGATTTTCTTGAGTGTCAGGAGCTAACAAAACCAAGGAGATAAAAGAAAAAAAAAACAAAAAAACAAAAAAAAACATTCTACAGTCTTGCAAACTGGCTTTGTGTTAGCTAGTGCTCTCCTTCTGAGGTCATCGCTCCGATCAAGAAAGTACAAAGCCCTGTCTTTTCTAGGCTTCTGTCTTGTCTTGGGCCTGTGTTTGCTAGTGACCTTAGGAGACTCCCTATTTATAGGAATCTGAATACCCCCTTCACTCTCCAAGAAACGGAACTCTTTGCTCTCTTGGGTGGTCCTCTGCATGTCTTAAAGAAGGTACGCCTTTGCCCCAGCCCACCTGACACAATTGTTTCTTACGCTGCTTTCCTTACCTGAAGGTGCTTTTGCCTGGAGTGCAATTTGTGAGAAAAGGAGAACAGTGTAGAGAAGTCTCCCAGTCACTCTTTCCCAGCTAGAACAAAGCCAGTGATCCACAAACGGAGCCCTGGCCAACTCCAAATTGGGAGGGGATAAAGGAGGAGCCAGGGAGGACATCAGGATCTTCCCCCATGGCTCTCCAAAGCTGCACTTCCTTGTCTCAGCACCTATCCAATAAATGAAACTCAACTCTCCTCTGCTGCTCTGAGGAAGCATACTAGCTTTAAGTCTTCTCCACCACCTTGTCTGAGGCAGATTGGAACAATGGTTAGCCTCAGAGACAAGTCCCCAGCAATTTTAAGTAGCTAATCAAAGTAGTGATCAGTGCTTGGACAGTATCCCCCAATATCTTGGGTCTTCATGTCTCTCTCAACACAAGCAAGCTGTGCCAGTACCTTACTGTCTCTTGCCCAGTGGTTGGGAGGTGGGGGATTGTTGCTACCATGTGGAGAGAGCAAATCACTGGCATTTACTGCAGTTTATCCACCTCTTTCTCCCACTGTTCACTGGATACATCAGAGCTCTTCTGGACTCTGGAGTTTCAAAGTGGTTGATTCAGACCATTTCTGCCGGTTTAATACTTGGTCTCATGGAGAGACTGATTCCTGGAGCCACCATCTTCCTGCAATCCTCTACAATTAAATCCTAATTTGACAGTATTAATAAGGAGCCCATTAATTTCAAAGAATCTCTTTCCTTACTCTTAGTAATTTCTCTAGCCTCTTATTTCCCATCTCCAGACCTAAGAAAAAACATGGCAGGGAAAATGGAGAAAATCCAATAGACTGATGAACTATTTATGAGGGAGATTTGTCAGAATTCTGGAGGGACATAGAAGGTGAGAGAAGGAATAGACAAGGGACTAAATAGTAAATATTTGTCATACATCGCTGTGCAAACTCTTTTGAACATTCTGTAAGAATAAAATTAAGTTTAGCTTTCACACAAGATGGTGCAGGAAACGGCTGCAGGACAGCTCACACTGGTCTTGCAGACAGGAAAAGGAGAGCGCCTTTGACGCATGCCTAGAATTGGCGCCAAATAGGCAGAAATAAGTTTAAATGAGTAATGGCCAGGGTCACTGAAATGTAAAGTGTAATCAAAAGCGGGAACCTTTGGTGTGAAATTTGAATTAGTTAGGCTATCTGGATAGGCTGCAACCTCTGGAGTATCCAATCAGCGGAGAAACAGGGGAAGGACCAGCGTGCTAGGCTTAGGGAATAAATACTACTGCTTTCAGTTGCTCAGGGTGCCAGCCATCGTTTTTTTCAGTTGAGCACCCGTTCTTGCAAGATCATGAGTAAATTCTTTTCTTCTCCACAATCAGATGAGCATTTGTTCTCTTTCAGGTATGGCTTTTTCCCCAACAACTCTCTCCATATTTCAATAATCCCCTACACTGTGAATCCCATCTTACCAAGGAAGAATTAAAAAAAATAAAATGTAACAGTCTCCCTTCCTACTGAGTTGGGGAATGTGACTAAGATTCCACTAAACATGTACTCAAAAAGGAGTGGGAATGATATATTAATGTTCTTTTGTTAAGTTTTTTAATTAATAAAAAGTTTAAAAAAAAAAAAAAAAAAGGAGTGGGGACAACCAAAGCAATAGGCTGACCCCTCAATCTTGGGGTTTGTTCATATGAAACTTAATCCCTCAAAGGATAGGCTAAGCCTACTTAAAATTAGGCCTAAGAGTCACCCCCAAGAGAACTTCTTTTGCTGCTCAGATGTGTCCTCTCTCTCAGCCAACACAGCAAACGAACTCACTGCCCTCCCCTCTCTACGTGGGAGGTGATTCCCAGGGGTGTAAACTTTCCTGGCAATGTGGGACAGAAATCCTAGAATGAGCTGGGACTCAGCATCAAGGAAATGAGAAAACCTTCTCTACCAAAAGGGGGAAGAGAGAAATGAGACAAAATAAAGTGTCAATGGCTGAGAGATTCCAAACAAAGTCGAGAGGTTATCCTGGAGGTTATATTTACGCATTATATAGATATCACCTTTTTGGTTAAGGTGTAATGGAGAGGTTGGAGGGAACTGCCTGAAAATGTAGAGCTGTGTTCCAGTAGCCATGTTTCTTGACGATGATTGTATAATGATATAGCTTTCACAATGTGACTGTGTGATTGTGAAAACCTTGTGTCTGATGCTCCTTTTATCTACCATATGGACAGATGAGTGAAACCTTGTTTCTGTCAAGAATTTAAAATCTCTTCCTTCTTAAACTTCTAGGGAAGATTTATCATGTGCACTTAAGGACATAACACTTGGAACTCTTTTTGCGGCTTCTTCTTGTAAAATATTTCCAAATAATATTTATTATGCTATTTCTTCATATACCAACTTCAGAATCACCTATTGACCTCTTACCATGGGGGATGAGAATTTTGTGGCCTTAAACCACGCAATCAGCTCCATACACTTCCCCTTCTCCTGTCCTCTTGTCATAGTTATATCCAATCTTGATTGCCTCAGTAATTAGTGTTTATTATGATCATGCAAATGTTAGTAATAGCTGAACCAAATAGTAGAAACGATTGCATTTCTTTTCTTGTTGCACTTTTTTTTCTGGATTTGTGCATTTTAAAAAATTTGCCTAATTTTTCTATGTACCTATCACTAAATCTTTGTACTTTTAGATATAACAGTTCCCTTTGTTATATATAACAGTACACCTTGGTATACCTTGAACAAGTTACTTCATCTCTCTGTGCCTCAGGTCTTCATTGGCGAAATGGAAACAAAAATACAAGATTCTCACAGGCTTTTATGAGGATTAAATGACTTGATTTGCATAAGAGCATGGACAGTGACTGAACATAAAAAGTACTAGATAAATATTAGTTATTATTACTATTATTATTATTACCCTCCAGCAGTAGAGCCAAGAAGGTAGAACATATATGAAGAGGGGAGCTAGCTAGGTAGTGATGAGATTGCTGTATGATTGTAGGTAGAGGGCTTAGCTAACCCTGGAAAGGTGGCAGGCCCTTTTTCCTTCTGAGATTGAGACAAAATTAATGAGAGTATTTTGCAGTGGAGTGGGAGTAAAAGAGATCAAGTGGCTTCACCCTTCTATGCAAAGGAAGTATCTAATCTTACAGTAATTCACAAATTATTTTATCTTCTCTTTCTTTCACTGTGTGTTTGCCAGAGATGAAAATGCTCTGATTTTCATCCTGAGGTCCCATGTGTGTATGTTTCATTAGAAATCATGGCTCTGAGTACAATTAAAATGACTATTTTTAGGAAAAGAAAACAAATCCAGAAGGGAGTGTATTAGTTGGGGTTCTCCAGAGAAACAAAACCAACAGAACAACTAACATATGCATATTTGTGTATATATGTATATATATAGATTTAATATAGGAATTGGGTCATGTGAATGTGGGGTTGGTAAGTCTGAACTCCAGAGAGCAGGCCTCAAGCTGGAACTCAGATAAATATGATGCTGAAGTTAAAGCCAAATTCCCTAGGGGAAACTGACTGACTGAAGTTAAAGCAGAAATTCTTTCTGATTCCTGAAATCCTTATTTCTGACTTTTAAGACTTCCAACTGATTAGATGATAAGACTCCCCATATTGCTGAGAGCAATCTCCTTTGTTGAATATAGACACAATCAAGTGACTGAAAATTGTAGATGCAAATTCACCTGCAAATACTCTCATAGTAACACTCGGGCCAGTGCTTGCTTAAAGAAGCAATTGGACACCATAATCTAAGCTGACACATTATATTAACCATCACTTACCTGGCTGTGCAGGTGGGAGGGCCAGATAAGAGAAGGGCTAAAATCATCCATAAAATATAATGTCCACTCCCTTAGTTACAACAAAACTAACATTCATTTTGAAGATAATTTGGAAAACAAAAAAATGTAAAGACAAGACATAAAATCACCTGTAATTTGCATGGTGATGAACACGTTTTGTTGAGTTTTCCTCCATATGTTTATACTGGGATTATATTAAATACACAGATTTGCATTTTTTTCTTTCATGTAAACATATTATAAACATTTTTTTCATATTATTAAAAATTCTTCAAAGGAGTTATTTTTAATAGCATCTATACTCCATCAATAGAAAACCACAATTTATTTCATTTCTATTTTAGGCTCTGAGATCACTTATTTTTCACTAATACAAATAACACTGAGATCAAAATTCTTGAACACAAGTATCTGATAACATTCCAGGTTATATATGTGCAGTTTGATATATAAACATATTGGATGTGCTTATGTAGGAAGCATGAATTGATGCAAACTGAATTTAGACTACAATTAAATAAAATGGGGAAGATGTAGAGTAAGGTAGGCGGGTTACACCCTTGCTTCATGGGGCAACAAGAGGGGGGACAGAAAAAACAAAAGGGACTGCAGTGCCAGGGTGTGAGCGATCAAAGAAGGTCTTCAGCATTTCCTGGGGAGGACCTGGTAGAGAAAGTTGGGGAAATTGGGATTGGGAGAGCAGGGTGAGTCTGTTTGGCTGTGACTCCACTGGGGTTGGGGAGAGGTGCATGGGAAAGTGCGGATCCGAGAGAACGGACCGTACCTCTGATCCAACACACCCTCAGCAGCTAGCCAAGGAGACCTCCCCGTGAAGCGCCACAGCCCGCAGCTTCCAGGGGGAGCCCAGCGGCATGCTGGGGGTGATGGCTCTACCAGTCGCTGTGAACAGCTGTCCCGTTGGGCGCACCGGACGCTGGGCGCTGTAATCAGCTGACCTGTTATGTGCACTGGGAGCGCCACCCCACCCCATCTTGCCCAGACGTGCTACAGGTCCGGGAGAGGTGGGCCTGAAGAGAGGAAGGGGCTTGAAAGCACCATCTGCTGGAAAGAAGCGGTAAGTGCAGCCTGGCAAACACCTTATTTGCCTAGTTTATTATTTTCTTTATTTTAATTTAAATTTTTTATTTTAATTACTTTTTCTCTTTCTCTTCTGTGGGCACCAGTCTGATTTCATTCCCAATATATCTTAGGGTGTTTTCTTCTGCCACTGATTGTAAACCATGTGTGGAATGTTTGTAAGTTAAGATTTATCATTAAAAGTATAAAAGAATACAAATGGCTAAAAAGCACGTGAAGACATGCTCACATAGGCCTGCTATTGCTGAGGCGTTCTTTATTTTTTATTTTGGGTTCATGGGAGAGGAGTTGAGTCCAGCCTCCCAGTGGCGTTTCTGCCACTGAACTACCCATACTCCCCTGCCTAACCACATTTTTTTAATTGTGAAAAATAACATATATACAAAAAAAGCAATAAATTTCGAAGCACATTGCAACAATTAATTATAGAACAGATTTCAGAGTTTGTTAAGGGTTACAGTTCCACAATTTTAGTTTTTTCCTTCTAGCTGCCCCAGGACATTGGAGAATAAAAAATATATCAATATAATGATTCAGCAGTCATACTCATTTCTTAAATCCTATCTTCTTGGTTATAACTCCACATTCTCCTTTGATCTTTCTCCCAATGTTTAGGAGTATTTGGGCTATGCCCATTCTAACTTCCTCATGTTGTAAAGGGTTGTCAATGCAATACCAATCAAATTCCAACCTACTTTAAAGACTTGGGAGAAAAACTAGTTGTAGAACTTATCTGAAAGGGAAAGAGACCTTGAATAGCTAAAGATATCCTAAAAAAGAAGACCAAAGTGGGACAACTAAAACTTCCTAACTAAACCTTGCTATAAAACCACATGGTACTGGCACACCGATGGTTAGGTTCCAGTGTCAGCTTGGCCAAATGATTAGGCCCAGTTGTCTGGTTAGGTGAGCACTGGCCTGACCATTACTGCAAGGATATTTCGTGACTGGTTGATAAACTGGAAGGCTGGTATATTAAGTCATCAGTCTGTTAATTGCATCTATGGCTGATTATATCTGTGATCATCTAAGGCACGTCTCCCACAATGAGATAATCCAATCAGTTGGGGTTTTAAGGAAGAAGAGAGACTTTCATTGCTTCTTCAGCCTGCGAGCCTCTTCTGTGGAGTTCATCCAGACCCTTCATTGGAGCCGTCAGCTTTGCAGCCTGCCCTACGGATTCTGGACTCTACTATTTCCACGGTTGCTTGAGACACCTTTATATATCTCATATTTACAGATCTCTCCAGTTGGTTTCTCTAGAGAATCCTGACTAACACAGTCACAAAGATAGAAGTATTGGCCAATGGAATTGAATCGAGTGTACAGAGATAGACCACCAAATCTATGGTCAAATGATCTATGATAAAGACCTCAAATCCACTGAACTGAGACAGAATAATCTTTTCAATAAATGGGCATGGGAGAATTGGACAGCCATAGCCAAAAGAATGAAAGAGGACCCTTACCTTACACTCTATGCAAAAATGAACTCAAAGTGGATCAAAGACCTAAATATAAGCCAGTACCATAAAACTCATAGAAGAAAATATAGAGAAAAATCTTCAAGACCTAGTAATAGGAGGTAGTTTCTTAAAACTTTACACCCAATGCACAAGCAAAAAAAGAAGAAGTTTATAAATGGGAACTCCTTAAAATTAAAAGCTTCTGTGCCTCAAAGGACTTCGTCAAAAGGTTTAAGACATAGCCAACTCAATGGGAAAAAATATTTGGAAACCACATATCAGATAAAGGTTTGATATCCTGTGTACATAAGGAAATATACAACTCAACAACAAAAGAAAAACAGTCCAATTATAAATTGGGCAAAGGATATTTGCTCTTTTCTGCAGAGCAAATACAAATGGCTACTGGCAACATGGGATAGAAATCCCGGATGAGCTGGGACCCAGTATCAAGAGATTGAGAGAGCCTTCTCGATGAAAAGGAGAAAGAGAGAAATGAGATAAAATTTCAGTGCCTGAGAGATT
Organism: Myrmecophaga tridactyla; assembly: GCA_004026745.1. Taxonomy (NCBI): domain Eukaryota; kingdom Metazoa; phylum Chordata; class Mammalia; order Pilosa; family Myrmecophagidae; genus Myrmecophaga; species Myrmecophaga tridactyla. The sequence continues at coordinate 9,810 of PVIY010001670.1, read as the reverse complement.
TCAAATGAAGTTGAGAGGTTATCCTAGAGGTTATTCTTACACATTATACAGATACTCCTTTTTGGATTATGGTGTATTAGAGTGGCTAGAGGGAAGTACTTGAAACTGTTGAATGGTACTCCAGTAGCCCTGATTCTTTTTTTTTTTTTTTTTTTTTTAATTTGCATATGGGCAGGAGGCACCAGGGATTGAACTCCAGACCTCCAGCATGGCAGGTCGGAGCTCTGCCTGCTGAGCCACGGCAGCCGCCCATGAGCCACAGCAGCCGCCCGCCCTGATTCTTAAAGATGACTGTACAATAATATAATAATATGGCTTTTACCATGTGACTGTGTAATTGTGAAAACCTGTGTCTGATGCTCCTTTCATCTATGGTATAGACATATGAGTAAAAAATATGGATGGAGACTGAACAAACAATAGGGTGGACAGAGGTTAAAATAAATCAGATAGATGAAAATACTAGTGGTCAATTAGAAGGAGGGGAGGTTAAAATAAATCAGATAGATGAAAATACTAGGTCAATTAGAAGGAGGGGTATGGAGTATTGCATGTATGAGCTTTTTCTTTCTTCTTTTTATTTCTTTTTCTGGAATGATACAAATGTTCTGAAAATGATCATGGTGATGAATGCACAACTATTTGATGATATTGTGAGCCATTGATTGTAAACCATGTATGGAATGTTTGTAAGTTAACATTTATCAATAAAAATATTTTTAAAAATACAAATGGCTAAAAAGCATTGGAAGACATGCTCACATTTATTAGCTTTAAGGGAAATGTATATCAAGATGACAATGAGATATCACCTGACGCCTATAAGAATGGCTGCTGTTAAACAAACAGAAAACTGCAAATGTTAGAGAGGATGTGGAAAAATTAGAACACATTCACTGCTGGTGGGACTGTGTAATGGGACAGGTGCTGTGGAAGATGGTTTGGTGGCTCCTTTTTTAGAAAACTAAATATTGAGCTGTCTTATGACCCAGCAACGCCAATAGTTGGTATGTACTCAGAAGAGCTGAAAGCGGTGCCACAAACAGATATTTGCACACAGATTTTCATAGTGGCAGTATTCACAATTGCCAAAAGATGGAAACAGTCCAAGTGCCCATCAACAGACGACTGGATTAACAAATGTGGTATATACATACAATGGAATATTATGCAGCAGTAAGATGAAATGATGTCCTGAGCACATGACAACATGGATGAACCTTGAGGACGTAATGCTGAGTGAAATAAGTCAGACACAAAAGGATAGAAACTATATGATTTTGCAATGATAACTCTGTTAAAGGTAATCTTGGAGGTTTACAGTGTAGAATATAAGGGTACATAGAAGCTAGAGAAGGTCTACCCAATGAGGTTGAACTTCAATGTAAGGGAGCAGATAGAAGTGATGGTAGCTAATTAGTGGGGTTATAAGTGACATTGCCATATTGAAGGTGAATATGAAAGAGGCTGTACAGTACCATGTATCCCACTGATTAACTCCATAATTACATATGTGTTTGCATGAACTCCTTCAAAGGTTTGATCTTGTACAAGTCAATAATAGAGGCATATGGGGGAAAACCAGTATTGCATGCTGTGGCCTATAGTTAACAGGAAGACAGCAACAGTACCACAGTAATACCAGGGTAAATAATTGTGGGGTGGGGAGAGACAAGTGATAAAGGGTAGTTTTGATTTGATTTACCAGATCAATAATTTTTCAATGTTAAGAATTACATCTTGCAAATGGCTCTGTAATTGCATTCCAAGTATTTTAAAGATTTAAATAAGAACAGTTGTTTTTTGCTTTAGGTTACTTATTATTATTATAATATATATATATTTGTATATGCTATATGGCAGGGTCACATCTCATTATTTTTCATGTTGAGTGTCCCATTATTGCAGCACCGTTTGTTGAATTTTTGTTTTGCTTGCTTGTTTGTTTTTGGGAAGTTCATGGACCAGGAATCGAACCAGGGTCTCCCACATGGCAGGTGAGAATTCTACCTCTGAAATACCCTTGCACCACACTTATTATTTTTTTAAATGCAATTTTATTGAAATATATTCACATACCATATAATCATCCAAAGTATACGATCAATGGTTCAAAGTATTATCATATAGTTGTGCATTCATCACCACTGATTTTTGAACATTTTCACTACTCAGAAAAACAACAAAAACAAGAATAAAAATAAAAGCAAAAAAAGAGCACTGAAAACATCCCATCCCCTGCCCCCATTCTTTATTGTTTGTCTTTATTTTCTCATCTGTCCATACACTGGATAAAGGGAGTATCAGTCACAAGGTTTTCAATCACATGGTCACACCATAAAGGCTATCCAGTTATACCCTTATCTTAAGAATCAAAGGTACTGGATTACAGTTCAACATAAACAAGAATATTTCCAAAGAGTTTTTTTTTTTCAGCTGCAGAACATTTAGGAACACATCTGTTATGTGGAAATCTTCCAGTAAGATTGGGTGTATGTGTATCTGCAAGGGGTGTCCCTAAATAAGAGATGACACACTTGCCAAAATATTGGCGGGCCATTCTTCTCCACATTTTGAGACCTATATTGGAATGTTAAAGTACAGACTCACGTGTGTCATTTAGTCTCACGAAACAGGGGCCAATCCTCAGGAGATGGTGTTAAGTACCACTAGCTACCAAATGCCTTTCCCCTGGAGATGGGGCTTTGGACTTCAGCCCTTGGATTCCAATCAGTCTCAAGTATTTACATCACTCTTCCCTTGAAGTTCAATATTTTAGTAACTTTAATACTTAGGTTACTAAAATAAATTTGGACATATTTCATTTTAAGTGTGAATTATTTCCTTTTCTCTTTTTTTTCTATTATTACATATGTGTTTTATGACTGTTGGCACCGGCCTTACCTGGCCGGCCATCCTGGTCCTTGACTCGCCGAGACAAAGAATTGGAGGTTGGGTGAGCAAGGTGACTTGTTAAAAGCAGTGAGTGAAGAAAGAGAGGAAGGAAACCTGGCTAGGAATCTTGGTAAACTCGAGTCGAAGTTGGGAGAGCAAGGTGATTTGTTAAAAGCAGCGAGTAAAGAGAGGAAGGATTACATCCTGAGAAAGGACGGGCTCAGGTGGGGAAAAATCAGACTGGCCTTGATTACGGTTTAGTTCAGGGTTTTTTGGGGTGAGCTGATGGTTGTATTGTGCACGTGTTACTAGGGGGCTGTCTTGGGGATTTTCCTTTGTGATTTTGTGTCTTGCTTTAACAGGGTGCTCTGTTTAACCATTTAACCATTCGTTAAAGGTGGAATGTTCTGACTGCAGTTTGCTCAATGTAACCTTCCATTAAAGGTGGTTCTAGCCCCTTGGGCTGGCCTTGCAGTGGTCCCCTTTTCCCATGAGGTGGGCTCATGACTTCCTAACTACCTAATGTGACCAAACAGTTAATGTATTTAACTAGGAAATAAAATGAACTTCTGAACTTTAGATTTTGTATTAGTTGTTGTTTTCACACACATACATACACACCCTTTCCTTTAACTTCTCAACAGTGGAAAAACACAAGAGAATATTATAGAGGAACCATTTATTAATAGCCTAAAGGAAATTGGCCAGAAATTAGGTCATTGACAAGGATTTTTAAAACTTCATTTGAGAAAAGCATGGTATGCATCTAAGTAACCAATATGATATTTAGCAAATGAAATGCAAGTGAACAAAATATAATTTTTCTGATGAATTAAGCAGTTGCTATAGTTTTTCCCCACATGTAAAGGTACATCTCATTGAACTACAGATTCTAAACAGTAGTAATTAAAATATTATGGAAATACTCTAAGGCAATTTAAATCTGTAATCAGATGAGCCCAGAATAACAAGCATTATAAGTTTTGCCACAAAAGAAAGCAATACCCCTTGCACTCACCAAGTAATGATACAGTAATGGCACTGTACTTCCTATATGTTGAATGAGGCATTTTGGGTCACAAACAGATTAAAATTTGGAAAAAGTCCAGAAGAGAGCCACAAAAACAGTTGAAGCATAATTTTATTTTATTATTTTTTTGGTTTTTGGCTTTTTTATAATTTTATTTTTATGTACTTGTTCTAAGATATAAAAAACATACTGAATTTAAAACTCTTCCCCTTGATATTTCCCTATAAATGTCAGCATACTTTGTTTCTAGAATATTGATCTTTGAGAAGGATATTTTGTTTACAACCTTTCAAATTGCAGCTACAAAAATTAGTTTTCCAGGATACTTACATGGAAAAAGAATGAAATGTGACCCCACCATACAAAAAAAAAATTAGGTTTTCCACATTTCCACAAATATTATGAAGAACTTTTAATTACTTGGCAAAAGCAGAAACTCTCAGCATTTTTACATAGAAGGTATTACAAATTAAAAAGAAACATCCTTTACGCATTAAGTAGACATCACCTTGTTATTCAAGATGTAATGGAGAGGCTGGAGGGAACTGCCTGAAAATGCAGAGCTGCGTTCCAGTAGCCATGTTTCTTGAACATGACTGTATAATGATACAGCTTTCACAATGTGACCGTGTGATTGTGAAAACCTTGTGTCTGATGCTCCTTTTATCTACCTTGTCAACAGACGAGTAGAACATATGGAATAAAAATAAAAAATAGGAGAGAAAAAAAGAAACATCTTATACAAATAATACCATTCCATTGAAATTACAGAGCATTACATTTATATGCTGACTTTTTAAAATTACACAATGTATTATAAAAGCAAGTGTAGTAAAGGATCATGGTCGTGGGTGTACAGGTGTGTGGTAGAATGCTCACCCCATGCAGGAGACTCAGGTACAATGCCCGGCCTGTTGGTCTAATCTTGTGCCAATGGAACCAAGGCCTGGTTCTCTTCCAACTTTTTATCAAGCCCTTGGATTGCAGAGGTCTTAGCATGGTGGCTCAACTCACCAAATTTTCTCTCCGTCACGTGTGAATATCTAATGTGTCTAATTATTAGTCATGTTCCAATTTATATTCATCAGTGCAGTTTCCATTAACTTTATTGCACCTCCCATTAAGTTAGTTAACTTGCCTTTGTTAACACAGTATGAACTCTAGCTGTATTTTTCCAAGAAATTAAATTGCTAGGTTTTTATAGCTGAATACCTTTCCAACCTCTATACAGACTTTATAATTTGGATCTTTTGGACTTTCCTTTTTATCACATTTTTAGAATTATTATGAAGTTTTCTCACAGCAAACTTCAAGTTAATAGGTTTTCTGCATGTTCAACTCAATCTGATGGCTTCTTAGGGTACAGATAGGTGGAGACTCTGGTACTGCCTGTGAGAAAAGATTCTGACTCCCACTTAGGCTGAGATGAACATTAATCTCTTTCTTTGACAGTCCTGACTTTCCCCCCAACATCTAACCTAAATTCTTTATCTCCCACCTGTCCTCATTTCTTCTGTCCTGTCTCTTGTTAAGACCCACAACAGCTGTTCCCCATGCTTTGCATTGCAACATTCCACTTGATACTCAGTAAAAGCCTGATATAGATGGCCTCAATAACAGAACTGCAATTATTCTCGTCATGCTTCAACTGCTTTTGTGGCTCTCTTCTGGACTTTTTCCAAATTCTTCTGCAAGCTTTTAGCAAGCTGGGCTTACTTTCTCTTTCAAAGGTCTGACTGGCATGTGAATTGGCGCATGGTTAAAGGCTCAGTAACGGGACTGCCTCATGACGAATTCATTTTCATTGCCATATAATTCTTAATTTTTACAAACATTAGGAATTTATCCTCCCATCATGTTCACATAAATGGTACGACCTTCTGTAACATAAAAGAGCCAGTGGTTATTTTGATGGGATGACAATTATAGCATGAACAATCTCAAGCTTGGCACAAACATTTCAGAGTTGACCTGCTGTGTCAGGTGAGAGTTCAAGGAAATGTTTGTTGACCTTGAGTTAAAGAGTTGGAAATGAGGGCCTGCAGCTTAGGAGAGAGGTTGGATCCTGAGAGAAGTATTTAGGAGTCATCTGGGAGAATGATATGGTCAAATCTTTTGCCAAACACATTGTGGTTGCCTGTGGGTTTTAGGGAAGGAAGCCAGAATGCAACCAATTAAGGACCACCCATTCAAGAAGTTTAGCCAAGGCAGGAAGGAAAAAGATAGGAAATTTATTCATGAGTCTTCTTTTGGGCAGAAGTAAATTAGTTACTAGAGAAGAAGAGATTCCTTTTTTTTAGAAGTTATCAAAAAAAAAAAAAAAGCCAAAAACCAAAAGCAATTCTCTAGAAGTATTTTATTTTATCATTTAGGGCAGCACTGTCCAATGGAATTTTCTGCAATGTTGGAAATGTTCTCATCTGTGCTGCCCAATGTGGTAGCAGAACATGGAGCTGTTGAGCAATTGAAAGGTGATAGCATGATGAGAAACTGATTTTTAATTTTATATTATTTTAACTAATTAAACTTTAAATTTAAATAACTATAGGCGGTTAGTGGCTTCCATATTGGATGCCATATAGCTCAGAGCTAGGGTGTTATTAGCAAAGAGAGCAAAATAACCTCAGAATATCAGTGTCTTAAAACAATAAAAGTTTATTGTTCCCCTGAATTACATTCAGGCTAATCAGTGCTGGGGTGGGGTTGGGGGGAATCTCTGCCCTGCCGAGTCTCTGGGAACTCTGGGTCCCTCCATTTTATGTGGCTGTCATGGTCAACATTTGGCATTCAAGTCTGCTATGGAAGGGAGAGAGTATGGAGGCCCTCTTGGGAGGCTTCATGGGCTAAACCTAGAAATGGTCTACATGATTTCTACCCACACTCTAATGACTAGAAATCATTTACATGGACCTGCCTACCTGCAAGTGAGGCTATAAAATATTTAACTATGTGCTCAGAGGAAAAAGAAATTGGTTTCTGAACATATAGCATTGTCCATGTCACATTTATCAACAGTAATTCTAAAAAAATTTAATTTGCAGAAAGTTCTGGAAATTAGTCTTAATACCTCTTCCCTGAGGAACCAGAAATGGAAAATCTTTACCAGTGTGCTAGGGGAGAAAATCTGGATGAGAGGAAGAGATTGCAAGATCAAAACGGACTAATGAGGGTGAACAATGGAGGAATCAGGAGGAAGGGATGGAATTAATAACAGAGGGTAGAAAGTTTGTTTTTTTTTGTGATGGAGAACCTCTTCTTCCTCAGAAAAAAGAAAATGTGAAAATGCATAGAGTTTGAGGTGAAAAGAGGAGAAATTAAAGAGCAGGATTGAATCCCCTTGTCTTCTCAGTAAGATAGCCCATGAGGTTATTGGCCTAGTATAGGAGAGCTAAGAAGGTATTCGGGTAGGTGCTTAAGGAGAGCAGAAAAAATTTGGAACAGGAATTGTGAAGAATGGCTGGGGAATTTGCTTTAGAATTTGGAAGGGATCTGTTTCAGCCTTATATAGCATGCTGGTTTGAAGCTATTATGTACCCCAGAAAAGCCATGTCCATTAATCCTCATTCAATATTGCTGGATGGGAGCTTTCTGCTTATTTCCATGGAGACGTGACCTACCGAAGTGCAAATGTAAGTGGTAACTTTCGATTAGATGGTTTCCATGGAGTTGCACTTCCACCCATTCAAGGTGGGGTTGCTTACTGAAGCCCTTTAACAGGGAACCATTTTGGGAAAAGCTTTCGAGTCCACTCAGCCAGAGACCTTTGGAGATGAAGAAGGAAAACGCCCCCCAGGGGAGCTTCATGAAACAGGAAGACTGGATAGAAAGCTAGCAGACTTCGCCCTGTGCCCTTCTAGCTGAGAGAGAAACCCTGAACTTCATCAGCTTTTTTTTTTTTTTTTTTAATATTTTTATTGTAAACCTTAACAAGCATACAAAGATTCCTGACATACAACATTCTATACATGGTGTACAATCAGTGGCTCATAATATCATCATATAGTTGTGTATTCATCACCATGATAATTTTTTGAACACTTGCATCTCTTCAGCAAGAGAAATAAAAAAGAAAAAAGAGGAAACTCATACACACCATGCCCCTTACCCCTCCCTCTCATTGACCACTAGTATTTTGATCTATTCAATTTATTTTAACCTTTGTTCCTATTATTTGTTTATTTTTATCTATATTTTTTACTCATCTGTCCATACCCAAGATAAAAGGAGCATCAGACACAAAGTTTTCACAATCACACAGCCACATTGTAAAGGCTATATCATTATACAATCATCTTCAAGAAACTTAGCTACTGGAACACAGCTCTACAGTTTCAGGTACTTCTTCTAGTCACTCTAATACACCATAAACTAAAAAGGGACTGTCTATATAATGCGTCAGAATAACCTCCAAGGTAATCTCTCAACTCTATCTCTCAGCCACTGACTCTTTATTTTGTCTCATTTCTCTCTTCCCCCTTTTGGTCAAGAAGGTTTTCTCAATCCTTTGACGCTGAGTCCCAGCTCATCCTAGAATCTCTGTCCCATGTTGCCAAGGAAGTTGACACCCCTGAGAATCATGTCTCTCATAGAGGGGTGAGGGCAGTGAGTTTGCTTTCTGTGTCGGCTTAGAGAGAGAGGCCACATGTGAGCAACAAAGAGGTCTCTGGGGGTGACTCTTGGCCTATTTTCCCCCCGCAAAGCCTAATATTAAGTTGGCCTAGTCTATCCTTTGCAGGGATAAGTTTCATAGGGGTGAACCCCAAGATCAAGGGCTCGGCCTATTTCATCAGCTTTTTTTTTAGTGAAGGTAACCTCTTTTTGGTGCCTTAATTTGGACATTTTCATAGCCTTGCCATAATTTGGACATTTTCATGGGCTTAAACTGTAACCTTGCAACTTAATAAATTTCCTTTTTAAAAGCCGTTCTGTTTCTGGTATATTGTATTCTGGCAGCTAGCAAACTAGAACAGATAGTGACCCGGATCTCTCACAGACTGTATCAGGAAAATTCGAATGTGTATCTGCTTTTTCTCTTGATATATATCCCCAGGGGAAGCCAAGGAATTCTGTTAATCTTATGTTTGACCATAGAATTGACCTTTGAAAATTTAACTTAGACTTTTCCCTTCTGCCAAAATAAATATGCCAGCATGAGATTAAAGCATCAACACAAGTGAGTAAAATAGATTAAGATGCAACAATTTTAAGAAAGATTACTGAATAGAGAATATTGGCCTTAAGAATTCATATTTTTACAGATTTGTCAACACCAAATCCTTTGGCATTTGAGGATGAAATTACTCCTCATTAATATTAAATTCAAATTGAGAAAAATACAAATATTCTTTGTTGGAGAAATTGTAAAATCTTGGAATTGCAATAAGTAGCCATATAATTTAATAGTATCTTCTGTATTTGTCTCCTGCTCCCCATCTCACCTTCCCATCCTTGAATGACTTTCTTTAGAAAACAACCAGAATTTAATATGGGGTGGTGTATTAGTTAGGGTTCTCTAGAGAAACAGAATCAACGGGGAACACTTGCAAATATAAAATTTATAAAAGTGTCTCACATGACCGCAGGAACTCAGAGTCCAAAATCCACAGGGCAGGCTGCAAAGCTGAGGACTCCGATAGAGGGTCTGGATGGACTCCACAGGAGAGGCTCACCAGCCAAAGCAGGAATAGAACCTGTCTCCTCTGAGTCCTCCTTAAAAGGCTTCCCATGATTAGATTTAGCATCACTAATTGCAGAAGACACTCCCCTTTGGCTGATTACAAATGGAATCAGCTGTGGATGCAGCTGACGTGCTCATGACCTAATCCTATGAAATGTCCTCATTGCAACAGACAGGCCAGCGCTTGCCCAATCAGATAAACAGGTAC